>JALLBI010000031.1:0-26675 GCA_036940125.1 Mediolabrus comicus
TCCTCACCATCATCATCATCATCATCATTCGCTGCAGCAGTCATGTAATCCTTGATAAACTTTTCAGTCTTCTTATCACCACTCCAGGTAACATACTCTGAACTTAGTGTATTCGAAGCCATACAAACACCCGTGTCTACTAAACCATTGTATGGTTCTGGATAGAAGAATTCTTGTCCAGTAAATGATGTCCATTGTGACTTGGGTATAAGTGGTAATGTTACCTGTTGGAGTTGATGTGATGTTGGTTTGACGGTACCACCACCACTTGAACTTGATGTTGTGATATCTTCAGGTGAAGCTACGGTAATTTCCATGGAAGAAATGTAAGAAGATGACGACGATGGTGCGGTAGTTGAGGAAGAGCCACTAGCACTAGCAGTAGTACTCTTGGAGTAGGATGAAGTACCCATGAATGGAGCCTCCCAAGCCTTGGGTAAAATGATAGGAAAGAGTGGAGTTTCAATGATAAATGTCGCTTCTTGTTGACTGCTGCTGCTGCTGCTGCTGGTAGTGTCAGCAGCAATTGTTGCAGTAGGCACACCAACATCAGTCGAACTAGTAGTAGTCATTGTTGACAAATCACCACCTCTCGGAGGAGCAGATGCAACCACCCTCATCGCCTTATTAACATTCAATCCAACATCATTTGCGGCAGCTGTAATATCCTCCATGAGATCAGCTGTTATCAAGCCAACATCATCCTTCTCACGATCCAATGTAGCAGCAGCAGCAGCAGTATTAGTTGATGCCATCGTCGTTGTCGTCTTTGTAGAATAATCTACCGTCTCAAACACCACCGACGATAGCTGACTCTCCTCACGCTGCCGTTTCTGATGCTGCTCCTTCAGTAGTCGATGATCCACTACCACCAATCGTCTATTCTTTAAATGACGATTGATCACCCCTCCAAAGCTCATTCCACCACCACCACCACCATCTCCTCCCCCACCACTACTAGTAGTAGCACCACCATTTCCAGTAGTACCCCCAGTCGAAATTGAAATGGCCATATTAATCGACATTAAATTACGTTTGATACCGTGTAAGATTGATCGTGCTCCGTGCTGTTTTTTGTTGTTCCCTGCTACTACTGCTGCTGCCGCTGCTGCAGTGTTAGTTGAGGCTGACGAGTATGAATTGACCAAAAGAGATGAAGTTGATGAGGTGGATGAGGTCTTGGATGAAGGGAGGGGGATAGTATCAACCGATGTCCCCTCCTTACTTTGACTACTATCAAAGGAGTCACTACGAAAAAATCGAAAGCCAATCCTACGTCTCTGCTGCGGTGATGACTGTGATGCTGCACTATTATTATTACCACCACGATGACGAGACGACGGCGACATGACATTCCAAAGACCGGAGGGGTCCGTGTCATCAATAGTTAGTGTGATGCTGTGCATTTGATTGGAAGATGGTGGAGACTTGTTACGGCGGCTGCTTCTACTGCTACCGCGCTGCTGTCGTTGATGCTGTTGATGTGAGATTGCACCGATAAGATTGGGCAATGTGAGTGCTGCTGCCGTGGTGATTGTTGGTGATTGCGGTGATGTGCTCCCCATCACAAGGAGGAGGAGGAGGGCCGTGGCGGCGGTGGTGGTGCCGGCCATCATGTGTGATGATTGTTGTCGGCGTGAGGAAGGCTTCATCTTTTTTTAATGATGATTAATGATGACGCACGTACTTGGAAGAGTTGCTCTCTAGAGAGCTGGACTGATAAGGCTATATACAGGCAATTGATAAACAGCTGCTGTCGGTTCCCCAATCGTTCATAACTTCATCATCGTTCTAAGGCGAATGCAAAAATCTTCTGAAATCTTTTCCATCACGCAAAGTTCCACGTTCGTGCGCACTTTCAGAAGTCTTGTAAAGGGCTAATAAACTGAGGCTAAATCCGGCTAAACGGATAAAAAGGGTGGCAGATGTTGAGCGATGATCTAGCGACGGTGGTCCAAATCCAAAGATCCAAAATCCAAAACATCCTCAGAATGAAGCGTGCATGTCTAATGTCCCACGAGGGAACAAAATCAATCAAATCAATACAGCTCTTTTATTGAGGCAAAGAAGGTAGTGTAGTTGATAATCAATTCTTCTCTACCCAAAGTGCACATCACTACTACTAAAACATATCCAAGAGAAGAAAGGTAGGAAGCAGAGGGGAGCGGAGAGAGATGGCTTGGGATATCGTACATAATTGAGTTTTGAGAACACACCCATCCATCCACGTAAGAGAAAAATTCCAACCATGTCTGCAGATGCTGCTATAAATGCCGCCGCCACTGATACTACCAGTACTACTACAGAGGGAGAAGTGGCCGACGTGACACCAACATCATCAGGATTCGATCCCAACCTCCCTCTGCTACCCCCGTTCTTGCGCCTCTACAGAGTCTGACCCGCAATGGGCTTCTCTAAATTCAAGTACCTACGGTAAGTGACTACTTTCGTAAGAATATCTCTAGAGTCTCTAATTCATCTCGTGCGGTGCTTTCTCATTAGAATATGCCTACGGCCCAAACCCCGGCGATGGTTACTTGAAATCATTCCAAATTGTCGTCTTTACCCAATCACACATAGCCTACAGGGTTTGGGGAGGTCCTTCATTCGAATGTGGCTAGTAGTATTGGTAAGTTGATATAATCATACGCTCTCTCCTACCTCTCTACGAGCGCTTCAGTTGCTTCTCGTTCAAAATGTAAGATGCACTCACATTACCTCCCATCACCAAAACACACATCACAGGTGGAACCTTGCTGATGCAGAGAACTGCGTTAAAACTTGTCCCATAATTTCAAGTCAGCAGTATGACGGTGAATTTGCTATCTGTCCAAGCTGGGTAAGTCACTCTCTATTATCTACTTCCAATCTTGACTGATTTATGAAAGTACTCACAACATATGAACAATACACACCACTCTTTATGCTTTCTCTTTCCACTATCCAGAACAACATGACGAACATTACCGTGGTTGATATCCCAGTGAATAAGATTCTCCTTTTCATTGTGGTGATGGACAGTAGAATGGAGCGGCCAGCTGGACAGCTGTCTCATCCTTTCTCCCTTGCACACCCTCCTCTCGGTTTTGCCATGTCTCCTCCTGTCTCCTGTGCTGTTGGTGGTTGATCAACGCAACCATGGCATTCTTTTTGCGTTTATCAACTAACAGCATCATTGCACTCACCGTAGCTCGTTGTGCGGTTAGTTCATCATAGTTAGTTTTAAGCGGCCCACTCCCCACCCTTTGACCAAGCGGGCTCTGAGAGTCGCAGCGTGACTGGGTGTGTGGGTTGCAAGTATTTTAACCCACACAGTTTTGGCACCCCAACAAAGTAGTCTTTTCGTTTTGTTGCGGTCTCTTTCGGAGGGAATTTGAGGAAGGAAGGCTTTCCTCAATTTCCCTGAGGGATGACGTAACCTTAGTATCCTTTGAGCGCAATGACAGACGAGCAAGAACCTAGTCCTGCTTGCACTTGACAATGCTTATTCCTTTTCGACCGACGCTCTCTTCTCTCGCATCCTTGGTTCTCCTCCTACTAAATTCAAAAAATCTCAGAACCAATCTCGATGTCGGCCGTTGCTTGACACTATCATCTTTCTACTATCAATTCAAACGACCATGGCGGAAGTAATAGCAGCACTAACGGCACTACCAGCCTACCTCCTCTTCCACCTAACATGGCTCATCCACAGCCTCCGCCGTCCACTCCTCCTCGTATCACTATTATGCCTCCTATCAAATCCATCGGCCGCAATTACAGGATTCGATCCCAACCTCCCTCTACCCCCGTATCTTGCGCCTCTACCAGAGTCTGACCCGCAATGGGCTTCTCTAAATTCGAGTGCCTACGGTAAGTGACTATTTTCTTGAGGATGAGGAGTGAACACGAAGAGTTGTCGCCGTGTATATATTATTCAATGTGTAGAATATCTAGACGCTTTCTCATCATTCCCTTGTGAAATGTATATCAGAATATGCCTACGGACCAAACCCCGGCGATGGTAACTTGAAATCATTCCAAATTGTCGTCTTTACCCAATCACACACAACCTACAGGGTCTGGGGAGGTCCTTCATCCGAATGTGGCTATTGGTAAGTTGATATAATACGCTCTCTATACCTCTCTACGAGCTGCAGTTGCTTCGTAAAAAATGCACTCACCGTCACCTCCCATCACCAAAACACACATCACAGGTGGAACCTTGCTGATGCAGAGAACTGCGTTAAAACTTGTCCCATAATTTCAAGTCAGCAGTATGACGGTGAATTTGCTATCTGTCCAAGCTGGGTAAGTCACTCTCTATTATCTACTTCCAATCTTGACTGATTTATGAAAGTACTCACAACATATGAACAATACACACCACTCTTTATGCTTTCTCTTTCCACTATCCAGAACAACATGACGAACATTACCGTGGTTGATATCCCAGTGAATAAGATTCTCCTTTTCATTGTGGTGATGGACAGTAGAATGGAGCGGCCAGCTGGACAGCTGTCTCATCCTTTCTCCCTTGCACACCCTCCTCTCGGTTTTGCCATGTCTCCTCCTGTCTCCTGTGCTGTTGGTGGTTGATCAACGCAACCATGGCATTCTTTTTGCGTTTATCAACTAACAGCATCATTGCACTCACCGTAGCTCGTTGTGCGGTTAGTTCATCATAGTTAGTTTTAAGCGGCCCACTCCCCACCCTTTGACCAAGCGGGCTCTGAGAGTCGCAGCGTGACTGGGTGTGTGGGTTGCAAGTATTTTAACCCACACAGTTTTGGCACCCCAACAAAGTAGTCTTTTCGTTTTGTTGCGGTCTCTTTCGGAGGGAATTTGAGGAAGGAAGGCTTTCCTCAATTTCCCTGAGGGATGACGTAACCTTAGTATCCTTTGAGCGCAATGACAGACGAGCAAGAACCTAGTCCTGCTTGCACTTGACAATGCTTATTCCTTTTCGACCGACGCTCTCTTCTCTCGCATCCTTGGTTCTCCTCCTACTAAATTCAAAAAATCTCAGAACCAATCTCGATGTCGGCCGTTGCTTGACACTATCATCTTTCTACTATCAATTCAAACGACCATGGCGGAAGTAATAGCAGCACTAACGGCACTACCAGCCTACCTCCTCTTCCACCTAACATGGCTCATCCACAGCCTCCGCCGTCCACTCCTCCTCGTATCACTATTATGCCTCCTATCAAATCCATCGGCCGCAATTAAAAAATGTCGTTTATTCTACATGACATTCATGTATTTGGCATTTTGTCAGGATAAAAAGTTTAAGATCCCGAAAGATGATCCGGCGGCTTATTTTCCTGTGGAGTTTGGTGGTACTGCTGCTGGTAATGATAGTAATGCAGTGGTGAAGAGTAAAAAAGTTATTTTAATCCGTCATGGTGAATCGACGTGGAATGATACATTCAACCCCGGTGGACGGAACATTGTCTTATTCATATTATTTTATGTTCCCAATATGATCAAGGCAATTGCTAACGAGGCATACTTCTTTATTGCCGGTAAAGAGTCTGATAGTTGGTTCTTCGACTCGGCACTAAGTTCCAAGGGCGTGAAACAAATTATGGGGCTGCGTAAATTCTTACAAAAGGAGAAGTTGAGGTTGGGTAGTGGTAATATTGTTGATGAACGTGAGGAGTTTGCTGTTAAGGCATTATTGGCTGTTGGTAGTGACAGTAGCTGTACCTCTTCTTCTTCCATGGTGGTCTCATCCAACTTACGCCGTGCCATCTCCACCGCGGCAATTGGACTATCTGACCGTTTCGCTGCACAACATAAAGATGACAACATCCTACTATTACCATCATTACAAGAAATTTCCTTCAACCCTGATGCACAAACCATCCTCCCCGCACATGGTGTCGCTCATCCAACTTGGTGTGATATTAACATTCCAGGAATTGGTGATAAATTCTCATCATTGATTGATACCCAATATCATACGGGGAATAAACCCATTGATTCTACGGGGTTGATCCGTTTGAATCAATTCGTATCAGATATATTTTCGACCAAATGTCCCAAGGAAACAGTTATTGCTGTTGGACATTCACTCTTCTTCCGTTCCTTCCTTCAAATGTTCTTACCCCGTAATGTAGAACATATTGGGAAGAAGAAGAAGTTGGTAAATGGGGGTACCGTGATGGTAACTCTTGGAGAGGTAACGTTGGCAGATGGGAAGAAGGTTTATATGATTGATCCCAAGAGTGTGGTTGTTGTTTATGGTGGATTTGGAAAGCATACCAAGAAGTAAATGAATGATAGTTTTTAGGAGAGCGAGGGAGCGGGGCTTGCAGAGAGGTTGGTGGTTGTTTAGACTCTGAAGAGAGATTTGTGTTTTATTGTCGGGGGTGGGGATTGAAAATCTAGATAATATTTTATTGTTATAAGTGAATTAATCATGTTATTGCTGAGCTTGGCTCTTTTATTGCTGCTATGGACTACCAATGGTTTGATTAGGTTTGATACTCTTACTTGCGTTGCTTTTAGGCTTCAAACTTCGTGAGTAAGAGGCGAATCAAGGATGTGAGAGAAGAGATCGTCGGCATCAAGTTTTGAGATTCAAGTGCAAGCTCTCTTGGAACTTGAACAAGCAACTTTTCTTGGAACGAAATAAGACGACTTCTTGCTAGCTAGTTGTGTTCCGCATTGAATTGAGTAGGTAAGTACATATTCAAACGGCTCTCATACTACACCAAGCCATGCAACAGCAGCGGGGAGAGAATTGCTATGGCTCCATGATGGTGCCGCCAGCGCCAGACAATAACCACCCGATGTACAACGTTGTTGGAGCCGAGTACTTAACCCCTCTTCACCAATCAAGTTCTACCCGATCCTCGACCACATCATCGCCTTCTGAGAGTCTATCACTTGCACCAACGGAAGACTCCTCTTCTACTACCTGTCAACAGGAGCCAAAGGAAACAACTGATCCTGGGCCACCAATTATGAAACGGGTGGGCCGAAACTCTACTACAGCAGACACACGTCTTGCCATGGCAAGTAACTTCTCTGCGGCATACAACACTTTCAACATATCACTGGCACTTGCTCTTATGAAACAGTCACACCCACCATCGCATGCAGCATCTGATATTGCCAGCTGTACCTCGGCAGTTATTGGTGGGATGATTGTTGGACAACTTATTGGTGGATACTTGGGTGACTGGTTAGGCCGGCATATGGCCATGGCAGTTGTTATGTGTATTCAAGTTGGATCTGCATTGATGAGCGCATTTAGTGGTAAGACATTCCTCTACTTCCTGATGAAGACTACTACACACCATGGTGAAGAAGAAGAAGAAACATCATCGTTGTCTTTGGTATATATGGAATTGGCAGTATGGCGCTTTTTACTTGGATTTGGATGTGGTGGAGTCTATCCTCTGTCGGCTACGATAACTGCCGAATCATCTAGTGATAAGAATGGCCGTCCGCGATTATTGGCAAAGATGTTTTCAATGCAGGGTGTGGGTTATCTTGCTGTACCAGTTGTAGCGTTTGCTCTTGTTGGTTTGTTTGGTAATGATGATGATGGATCGTCATCGTCAGATATGGCATGGAGATTACTTCTTGGTACAGGCAGTCTTCCTGGATTTGCATTAATCATTACAAGATTGTATCGTCGTAAACGTGAATCTTTAACACAACAACATCCGCAGAAGAAGAGGAAGCAGCGTAATGTAAGACTTCAACCAACATCGATGCTTCAACAAATTCACCATGAACATAAACTTCGATCGAAATTGATTGGCACGGCGGGCACGTGGCTATTATTTGATGTACTATTCTATGGTAATGCATTATTTCAACCAAAAGTACTGCGGTCTGCATTTGGACCATCGGAAACTGAACTTGATCTGATTCGTGATACTATTTTGATTGGATTGTTGGGATTGCCTGGTAAGCAAAATGATGAGATTGGATCTCTCTATATCTTTTTTAGTGTGAGAGAGATAGACTTGTCAACAACTCAATACACCAAAATATTGCTCTTCTACTTCCGTTCACAACGTGCCGACACATGCAGGTTACCTAATCAGTATATATTTGGTCGGAAAACAAAGTCCTCGGAGGATACAACTACAGGGCTTCTTGTGCATGGCTGTACTGTATGCCTACATTGGTTACAACTTCGACTCATTGGATAAATATTCATTGCTTGGTCTGTATGGTCTAACTTTCTTCTTCTCAAATTATGGACCAAACACGACGGTAAGGTGGAAAATGATGCACTCTGTAAAATTTGGAGGTCTCATCTCTTGCTCTTGCTTTTTGCAACCGTGGCTCCTTTTTGCCCATAACAAGACACAGGCTAAACATTCTCGTTCTCACACAAACCTATTACAACCCAGACTTTCATGCTACCAAGTATCACCTTCTCACGCCCAATTCGCTCTACTTTGAATGGAATATGTGCAGCAAGTGGCAAGATAGGTGCCCTACTCGGAGCATTACTTTTCCTTCCCTTGGCCACATGGGTTGGAGACGCACAAGTTATCAAACTTTGTGCGTGCGTGTCACTCATTGGTGCAATTTTAACATTCTTTTTTACTGGTGATGGAATTGACGATGATAACAACAACGATGAAGGTGAAGGGGTAGAAGGTGATGGTGGCCGCACTTTTGCAGTATCGGGAGGCGATGGTGAATGTCAAGATGATGAATTAACCCGACTTAACTCTGTAGCCAATTTGATAGCACTAAGGTCACAGGAGGAGCGCTCTCCGACTATGCAGAAGGAACTCAGTATGCCAACATTCTTGGATTTACCTATAGAATTAAAGGTTTGAATACTGGTGATGGATGATCTATTGTCAGGATCTTTGTCTTTTGGAGGAGACGGAGAGAGGTTGTTTAAACTCGGTTGGTAGTAGAATAATAGTGACTTAAGTCATATTGATGAGCTTGTCATGTTTAGTGCTGCACCTACCATCTACCATTACATTCTTTTATGTGCCCTGCCTACTACTTACTTCTAGCTCGCCATGGTTGATGTTTGAAGTTTGAAGCCTCTTGCCTCTTTTTCTGTGACACTTTTTAACATTACGTACATCGACACAATCAGAATGACACTCTCATTCACACTCCATCACTTTCAACTCTCAACCTTGTTGCTCCTTGCTCCTGATAGAATCCGAGTATTCGATACTAGTGGATTCTGATGATAATTGGTGATAATTGTTGTGAGACTACTATGGATTTAGGTATCTAGGACACGGTACAGATATGTGTATTCTAACACCCCCCCACACTTTCAGAATGACAAAGGAGTTGTGAGAGTGAAAACGCTTGGAATGAACTCATAACTGTGCAAGTGTTCAAATGATGGTGAACTCAAGTAGTCAAAAGGTTGCTCCATTAACAAACAAAATAAAAGAATGAACTGGAATCAAAGGGTCGATGGTACTTCGAGAAATATTCCAGTTGATTGACAGAGGTAATTGTTGGTGTGCTTCACAGGGTGTTGCAGATTACCCCCCCACTATTGGATGTTTAAATATCCGACGAAGTAGATTACATAAATGAATATATATTCAAATAAGTATTCCACTATCCAAAATTAGATGTTGTGCCGACGAGTGCTTGTAAGTAGGTAAATGGCTTCTCGTGGCGGGTTGAGGTTTCTTCCGTGGTGATGGAGACTGAACAAGGTAGTTCAGTTAGTTTGGTAGTAATAGTAGACTTAGGAGTGTGACTGTCCACAATCTTGATAGAAGAAAATAATTCGTTGTTGATAGTTGAAGATGGGTTTGGGTTATTACTGATTGACGTTGGTGTTGAAGTTGATTCAATATTGTCAAGAGTAGTTGGCTCGATGGGTTGATTGTCAATAGTTTGAAGTACTAATTGACACACAAACTTAAGAAGATTTCTATCCGATGAAGATGCTCGTTGAAGTTGTCTTCTGATTCCGTCACCGAAATCAGAAATGTTAGACAAATGAGCAATATTCGATGGATGAGTAGGAGTGTGACGTTTAGATGTTGACGCTCCATCCTTCCGGTGGTGGTTGGTACGTGGATGTTTACGTCGGCGTCGACGACGGCGTCTGCGGCGACTAGATTTGCTTTTCAGGGAGGAGATGGGCTGGGTGGAGCTGCGATGAGAGTCGCTGCTATCCTGCTGAGGTTTCTCTGCTGTATTTCCTCTGCTACTCAATTCATTACTTTGAAGAGTTTTCCCAATTACGCTTTCTTTGCTGCTCAATCCTGAAGACTGGAGAGCTGTCCCAAGTGCGGTGACTCTACCATCTGAATCCCTTCGACGGAGGTCTCTTCCCAATACGTAAGGTCCTGCCGTTTTCATTTCACCACGATTGTTGTGAACTGACCCAATTACGCTTCCTCTCATGCTCGATCTTCCACTGTTGGAGAGAGCAATACCCAATACGTTTTCTCTGCGCTTAATAGACAGTTGTTGTGACTGCTGTGGTTGAGTTGAATTGGGTGGACGACCACGTGGCTGCCCCCGCTTGTGTGATGGACGGCTACGCTTTGAATTGCGTTGCCTTCGAGCACGTTGATTACGGCGGTAGCGTTGACGATGATTAATAGGTGGAAGTGGTTGTCCTCTTTCACGAAGTGCAGAAGAACTAGCAGCAGCATCAAGTTTTAGCTGCTTACGACGATTGATGATAGACTTACGCCAACGTTGGATGGTAGTAGCTGCTTGTGATGCTGTCCTAGATACCTAAATCCATAGTAGTCTCACAACAATTATCACCAATTATCATCAGAATCCACTAGTATCGAATACTCGGATTCTATCAGGTTATGAGCCCAATGTCCAGTTACTCTCGGTTAAGGTGGGATCGAACACATCTTGGTAATGGAACCCGGCCTTCTTCGCATGAATGTAGGTCCATTTAATGTGTCCAAATTCATGTTTAGAATCACTGCCATGTTCGGCAGAAGGAACAACTTCTACGACGTATCGATCCGGCCGCCGCAGGTATGTACAACTCATCTTGTGATGTTCCAAAAGCTTATTCGATTAAGATGCCCCCGCCCCGTTCTTGTTGTCAAGAATGGAAGCAATCGACTGTAGCGTTGAAGGAAATAATTAATCCACTTCCTTTATTGTGAACCAGAGCTTACGTAGTGGACGTAGATTAATTATCACGTTTGTAGATGACTAGTGAACAAGATGAATGTCCACTGCACTTCAGGGAGACCGAAGATTGATGCAGAACTAGAATCTACAAACAAGTTGAAGTCGATTGCTTATTACCCCCCCTCCTCCGTATTCTACACAGTAGACCTCCAAATAATATTCGGGACAGTAGACCTCCAAATAATAGTTGGGTGGGTGGAAGGGGTAATATCAATTGATCGGCGCAAGATAATACAAAATAATAAAATTTGGTATCACTCTCAAGAGATGACACAAAATAATATTATTTGTGTTACTATCACTCTGTAAATTGGAGATAGAGTGAGTTGTCGATCAATTGATAATCAGAGTTTATTGATGATGATGAAACTCCGATGATATCAATTGAGCGGCGCAAGAAGACACAAACTGATCTAGATGATACAATTTGTTACTACTCTCAATCCTTCCCCCGTGGACAATTAAATATTGTTTTATTGCCCTGAGTAGACGGCTCCAATCACTGAAGGTTACACCAATGCAATGATGAGAGTCGTCGACAAAATAGGGAGATGACACAAAATGATGATTTGTGTTATCACTCTTTAAACTGGAGATAGGATGAGAGTCGATCAATTGATAGTCGGAGTTTAATGTTGATTATATAACTCCGATTATATCAATGGGCGGTGGCGTATAAAATCAGTCGATTTGTTTATGTGGGAGGTAGGTGTACCAAAGATGAGATGGTACACGTGACACGTGAAGTGTTGCTGTCACGATGGTCCAAACTAATCGACTGATGTGGAGGCCAACTCTGAGTTTGGATATGGCCCCCTTAATTATGATGGGAGGAAGGGTGGGATTACTGCCCTATTCCTCGACCGTGGCTCCGTGTGAACCACTAATTAACCAGCAATGCTGCCGGCACGCTCAACAATTCCAAATCTTTGGAGCGTATTCGCTGGTGTCGCGGAGCAAGACGAGTTTGACCCCTCGTCCCCCCCTCCGTAAATGACAATCGGGTTTAGTGGGTGAGTTTTATTTATTTAATTACCTGTGAACACCATTGAGATGCTCATAACCTGATAGAATCCGAGTATTCGATACTAGTGGATTCTGATGATAATTGGTGATAATTGTTGTGAGACTACTATGGATTTAGGTATCTAGGACACGGTACAGATATGTGTATTCTAACAGCTCCTCCCTACGCTACGCCTACCTTGGCAACACTTCTTCTGCAGATTAAAGGCAGGTAGCATCATCCAATATGATGTTCAACAGCAACTCAGCACACAGCTCTGGATCAAAATACAGTCAAGTTCGCCCCTACAGCGATTATTCCGACAGTAGTAGCGATGATGATCACATCGAAGATGATTTTATACAACGTGAAATCCGACAGCAGCAATTGATGATGAGACAGCAAGATGAGGGACTTGAAATGCTTGGCCAATCTGCCGAACGGTTGAGTCGGATTTCCATGGGGATTCATGAGGAGCTGGGACAGCAAAATAAGTGAGTTTGTGGCTTTATGTTGTGGTGCATATTATTATTACAAAATCTTGTATGATGTAGAAATTACTATTCATATTATCTCATAATATATCCATCTCTACTCTNTATTATTACAAAATCTTGTATGATGTAGAAATTACTATTCATATTATCTCATAATATATCCATCTCTACTCTCCCTACAATTAATATAAAGAATGCTAAACGAAATGGAAGAAGATTTAGACACGGCAACAGAGAATTTAAGTCTCGTTACACGTAAAACAAAAGAATTGATTCAGAAGTCGGGTGGGAAACGAAATTTTATTATTATTGTGGTGTTGTCGATTGTTATGATTATATTATTCTTTTTGGTTATATATACATAGCATCATTTACACAAATCAACAAAACAACAGAGTTAAAAAAGAAATATACGTTTTTTAGATTAATTTATATGTTTTGATGGATAGGAGGTGAGAGTTTTGTTCCGGATAATATATATGGTAGGGAATAATAGAAGCTGAGAGCACAAAGTGAACTTGTAGAGAAAGAGAGGGACGGTCAATAGAAAACATCATACCCCCGTCTCAAAGTTTTCTCTAAATGAATTAAAGCTTGCCCCATTCCTTCGGATCCAACGGTTGATCTGGATCACACACAGTCTGAATATTATTCATACTCTTCTCTAATGCATCTAATGCTCGTGCCCATGTAGTAGCAGGGACCGACCCGGCAAGCAATCCAGCCGGTTTCACAAGATCGATACATCGTCCCAAGTTTAGTAATGCAGATTCCAACAAGACAATAATTTTGACATCTTCCTTGGTAAATCGATTACGTCCCTGACTTTCAAAGTATTTGATCACCCCGGCACGGATGGATTGACCTTTGTCGGTGTATAATGCCTCCACGAGAGAGACTAGTGATCGTCTGATGGAGGTTAGAAGTAGATAGTTGTCTCTTTGGAAGAATTCCGTCTTTGAAATTGGGGATGGCAGGATTTGTTACAAAGAAAGACAAGTAGAGGGATGAGATGTTGCGCCATTCATCCCTAACAAAGGGAGTCAACAAGAGCTCGCTGCAAACAACTCACCTGCTCAACAACACCCTTCATATTTACCAAAAGTGGAGTCAACTCTTCACCAAGCAAATAGCACTGTCCTAAAAAGACAATCGAATCCTCCTTCCCATGTAAGAATGGATATGTCCCATACTGAAAACTCCAACTGGTATCAACACTATTCTCAATCCCAGCAAAGCTTGCCCGGTCTGACTCTGACAGTAGTGGCGCCGTATTCGAACTAACATGGACTGATGAACTATAACTCGGATCCATTGCCTCCAATTCATCCTTGTTCACCCATCGATCTGACCCGACTNAACTGGTATCAACACTATTCTCAATCCCAGCAAAGCTTGCCCGGTCTGACTCTGACAGTAGTGGCGCCGTATTCGAACTAACATGGACTGATGAACTATAACTCGGATCCATTGCCTCCAATTCATCCTTGTTCACCCATCGATCTGACCCGACTAAGCCACGTAATGATACCAATGGTTGTAAGAAACTTTTCCCCGGTGAACGATGATGTACATCATTTAAATTACATAAATGATACTCCGTCGAGATTAATGTAAAGTGTATATCGACTCTACGTTCCAAGATGTGCCATCCCACGCCATAATGTTGATTCTTCCGTTCGGTTAATGGACGTTCCTTAAGCCATGATTTGATATATCTTCTCCATAATTCGGATGCTACACGTTCCATGGCATCACGTTCATTCACACCGTTACGCTTGTCAACATATACATTGGTTTGTTGTGGATTGATATGAATATTTTGTGAGGCACATAGATGGAGGAAGTAGACATATCCTGCTGATGCATCCGATATAGTTTTTTCAGCACCTCCACCTCCACCTCCCAATCCTTCATTATTGTTGTTGTTGTTGATGGATGTTAAATAATCATTCCCACCAGTAAAACAAATCAATTTGGGTTGAAATGACTCCTCCTCCTTTAATAACTTTACCAATGTTCGTATTCGTGTGGCATACTCTATCGATATTTGATCATTAATTAGTCCTTTACCGAAGACTATAACAACATGATATGTCGTTGCATTACGATCACTCCATTCCCCCTCGAAATGATTATACCCTAGTAAACTTTGCATGGAGTCGGTTTCATGTTGGACATGTACCTGTGGCTTGTTGACAATTGTTGATAGTAACTTCTTACCACCTCCCTGATCTGTTGTGGTGAATAGGGGGCTATTATTAACACGACGACGTTGTCCTGTCCGATTCCAATTGTTGCGTTGTATTTTTTGATCAATTTTCTTTTTGAGATCTATTAGAGAGGAGGCGGATGGTGATGAAGATGATGATGATGATGATGGTGATTGATTGTAGTAGTAATCATCATATCGTTTGATCTTGGAGGGCGATGATGATTTTGTTGGTGGATAGTAGTACGAAGAAAAAGAAGAAGCGGAGGAAGTGAATGGAGCATTATTATTGCTGTCTGCTTGTGCTTTACGCTTCGCTTGTAGCGAGGCGGTGGCTCTGGCTAGACGTGCCTTGTTGTCCCCAGTAGCAGAAGGAGCATTTGCTGCTCCTGCCTTGTCTTTGGATGTAGAATCTTCCGAGTTGTGCTTGACTGCTGCGTTGTTGCTGCGTGTCTTCTTTTTCTTTGCGACAGCGGAGGAGACGACATTAGTTTCTGCATCGCCACCTTCATTGCTTTTACCTGCATTCAGAACTGCAATAGTTGATGAGGCCACGTTGTCGGCTTGTACAATCTGCCGACCGCGATGTCTAGATGCTACCGCTGCTGGCTGAAATTGAAATGCTGTGGCGTCAAAGAGCACCTTGTTGCCATGCAGAGCAACGACGGCAAGGAGCAGCGACGACGCCACCGAGAATACAGTCATCGTCAATGACAAAGGCAGGTGGAGGTGACTAATATTCGGATTGACCACGACGTAGCACGAGATGTGTCATCATGGTTGTTTTGTTAGGTTTTGTTGTTGAGAGAGGGGGAAGAAGTAGAAGGGGGGAGTTACTTAGGGGGACGTTAGGGGGATGTTAGGGGGAAGTTAGGGGGATGTTAGGGGGAAGTTAGGGGGATGTTGAACTTCCCCCTAACATCCCCCTAACTTCCCCCTAAATAGCCCCTAAACCGCGGCGAAAAACTAAACGAAAGGCGGCAGCAAGAATCCTGCACATCAACACATCACACCGCACGGCAGCAACAACGATGGGCGAGGAAGAAGACAAAGAAGATTACGGTGCTCTCATTTACAGGGAGAGTCAACTGAGGAAGGCCGAGGCGGCTGCGGCGGCGGTGATAGCTGCTGCCAAGGCGGAGAAAGATGATGCCAAGAAAAAGAAAAAGTCATCTGTTGATGTTTCTTCGACTCACGTCGAGCAACTTCAACTCGGGCGAGTTCTGCTGCTGCTCTTAGTAGATCATCTGTAACTGGTGCACAGAAGAAGAAGAGTTCAAAGAGGAAACGAGAATTATTGGCGAAGGGGGAGGAGCAGGCTCCAAGAATAGCTCCCCGAAAGCGGAATAGGAAGAGATGTTCTGCTGATGGGTGCACCAATTTAGCTCAGAAAGGAGGAGTGTGCCACAGGCACGGTGCAAAGAGAGAATACACACTATGCAGTAGTGAGGGATGTACAAATTTTGCTGTCCAGGGAGGAGTGTGCATTAAGCATGGTGCAACAAGAAAACGATGCAGCGTTGAAGGTTGCACAAATCAAGCTCAGAAAGGGGGAGTGTGCAAGAGGCATGGTGCAAAGGTTGAATACAAACGATGCAGCAGTGAAGGGTGTACAAACATAGCTAAGAAAGGAGGAGTATGTGTTAGGCATGGAGCAAAGAAGAAACGATGCAGCAGTGAAGGATGTACGAACCAAGCTAAGAAAGGAGGAGTGTGCGTGAAGCATGGAGCAAAGGTCAAACGGTACAGCTTTGAAGGATGCACAAATCATTCCAAACGAGGAGGAGTGTACATGAAGCATGGAGCAAAGGTCAAACGATGCAGCGTTGAAGGATGCACAAAATATGCTATGAAAGGAGGAGTGTGCATTAAGCATGGAGCAATGTGGACAAAAAAACGATGCAGCCTTGAAGGATGCACAAATCAAGCTAAGAAAGGAGGAGTGTGCATGAAGCACGGGGCAAATGTCAAACGATGCAGCAGTGAGGGATGCAAACGTTTCGCTCAGAAGGGAGGAATGTGCATTAAGCATGGTGCAACAAGAAAACGATGCAGCGTTGAAGGTTGCACAAATCAAGCTAAGAAAGGGGGTGTGTGCATGAGACATGGCGCAAAGGTGAAACAATGCAGCAGTGAGGGGTGTAAAAATATTGCTCAGAAAGGAGGAGTATGCAGGAGACATGGTGCATACCGCAACCACAACGAAGAATCTACAGCTTTCACGTTGGGATCAGAATTCGATAAGACTACGTTGACCCATCCCAATCAGGGCACTTCAATCGCTTCCAAACCACAGGATAGTGTACCTAAAGAGGTTGCCGTCTGTGTAGTACCAGTGTAGAAAGTAGAGGTAGAGGTCACAAAACAACTGATTAAATAATGGGGTCTTGAAGCTGCACGGCTGCCGCTGTCAAAGGAGCAGTATGCATATGTGTTTGGGTTACAAAAGTGTTAGAATAAACAAAATAATGCTCAATTATTCTGGTTCGTTTGCCTCAACAAACATAGCTTACAGAGAGCATTGCTCCTTCAAAGGCACCTTCGCAGCTCCCAACTAACAAAGACACCCAATAATCCCCCACCCTCTATCTTCCATCTATCTCCTTCGAACTTCGAACCTTTTCGTCTCAGTTCTAAGTTCGTTGACCATGGCGTCCGAATGTTGTGCATAGTGCCGTAGTCTCTCGCCCGATCGAATTCTTCCTTTCACCCAGCCGAAGAAGCCTTAGCACTCACCCTGTTGAAGTTCTACTGGAAGAGTGAACTGCAAAACTCTTTTTCTGCGCTACTGCTTGATTCCAGATAGGCCCGAGCTGCGACATCTAAATGTCACTTGCAATACCCAGCAGCAGCACCCGTCCATCATCTCTGCTGCTCTTCGTCCTCACTCTTCTATCGTCAACATCGACTGTCGCTGCATTCTCAACCCGCTCATTAGCCTTCATCGATAATTCCGCAGTCGCCACCACTTCAACAACTACCACCAAAATGACTAACTATCAATTCTACGACATTCCCAAGAAGGAAACTGGCATCTACGATCTGTATCAAAAATACTCCTCAGCCGACGGTACAGGAATTAAAATAGCAATCATGGATACAGGATGTGATTTATCCGCTGCAGGATTATCAGGAACTACATCGGATGGAGTTACTCCAAAATATATTGATTTTGTAGATTGTACTGGTGATGGTGATATTCCCATGGATACAAATATTACAGTATTTCATTTGGGTGCAGTACGTTTATATGAGTTGTTACCCCGTAGTGTTATGAAGCGTGTTAAGTCTGAACGTAAGGAGGCATTTATGGTGAAGCATATGGATTTATTGTCCAAGACTCAATTGGAGTTGGATGGATTGAGCAGTGGTGGTGGTAGTAGTGGTGGTGGTGGTGGTGGTAATGGGAGTACAGAGGAGAAGGATGATAAAGATGCCATCGATAAGAAAAAGAAGGAGTTGAAGTTAATGTTGGAACAATTAACTTCCATCAAGGAATCATACTATGATGAAGACTCTGGT
Organism: Mediolabrus comicus; assembly: GCA_036940125.1. Taxonomy (NCBI): domain Eukaryota; phylum Bacillariophyta; class Thalassiosirophyceae; order Thalassiosirales; family Thalassiosiraceae; genus Mediolabrus; species Mediolabrus comicus. Next base: position 18,359 of record JALLBI010000031.1, read on the forward strand.
CCATTAATGGATATCCTAATGTTTCAAGAAGAAGATGATAATAATAATAATGAGGAGGAGAAGGTATGGAAGGCAGTGATCGATCTCGAATCCAATGGAAATTTAACCAATTCTATCCCCATGGCACCATTCCGATACAATCGACAGGTTGGTGAATTAGGATTTGGATCACATGTTTCATTCTGTATTCAAGTTTATGATGAGGGTAAAACGTTAAGTATTGTTACGGATGCAGGAAGTCATGGGACTCATGTTGCTGGTATTGCTAGTTCGTACTTTGGACCATCATCATCTTCTTCTTCATCTGGGGAGGAGAAGGATGATGAAGAGAAGAAGAAGGTGGATAATAACAAGCATGATTTGAATGGGGTAGCACCCGGAGCACAAATTTTAGCATTGAAAATTGGTGATGGGCGTTTGGGGAGTAGTGAAACCGGTACAGGGTTGATTCGAGGTTTGATTACTGCCAAGAAATATGGGTGTGATTTGGTTAATTTGTCATATGGTGAGCCATCGTGGCAACCCGATGTTGGACGTGTGTCGGAGGTGTTTGCCAAGGCATTTAATGATTGGGGTATGACTGTATTTACGTCTGCTGGTAATGATGGACCAGCGTTAAGTTCGCTAGGCTCTCCGGGAAGTTTAACATCCGTAATTACGGTTGGTGCTTGGGTCTCTCCGCAAATGATGATCGAGCAATATTCTACTTTACCCCCCGAAGATGATGACGCACCATTGGAGGGAGCAAGTTATTATTTCTCGTCTCGTGGACCAACTCCGGATGGATACTTGCCTGATGTTTGTGGTCCGGGGGGAGCTGTGGCACCAGTCCCTCGTGCTTCTCTACAAGGAAAAGCTCAGTATCATGGTACGAGTATGTCATCTCCTAACGTGTGTGGGGTGGCTGCATGTGTGCTCAGCGCTGTAAAACAGAATGGTGTAATTGCCTGTGGACCAAATGAGTTGAAACGAGCATTGAAGAATACAGCAATCGCTAGTGGATTTGTAGTTGAACCATTCTCTCAGGGATCGGGGCTAGTATCTGCCTTGGACTGTGCCGACTATATTATCAAGAATCATGGAAAGGAGGGTCAAAGTATTGCCATCGATGTTTCTTTTCCGGCTCGTAATAATGCCAGAGGGCTTTACATACGAGATGAAGTTGAATTGGACAGTCCTCAGTCATTTTCTGTGCTAGTTAAGCCGCAATTTAGCCACGCCAACATGAGGACTTCCAGTGAATTGGATGAGCTGCTTTCACTCGAGCTCCATTTACTGCTAAAGAGTAGCGAGGCTTGGGTGACTTGTCCTGAGAGTATGACACTAATGTCTGCTAAGGAACGCAATGGACAGACATTTTCGGTGCGTCTGAATACGCAAGATTTGAAGCCCGGTGTTCACTATGCAAGTGTGGATGCTTTAGATGCCTCGGATGAAGCAAGAGGGCCTATCTTTTCTGTACCAATCACAGTTATTGTGCCTCACTCCAGGTTTGTATCGACGGACAAGCCCAAGTTCCAATTAAGTGATACCTCTGAGAATGAAAGTATCGCGTTGAAAGACAATGGATTGGATTTGACTTCTACTTTTCAGCTTGCACAAGGTGTACCCAATAGGCGATTCTTCACCGTACCAATGGGGGCAGAGTGGGCTACTATCAAATTGAAGAGTAAAGATGCGCCCAGAGTTTTGTTGCATGCTATTCCTTTTGTACGTGGAGATATGCCTAACACGGAATGCCAGCTGAAGAGGTTCTTTCAAATGAAGGAAGGGGTTGAAGAGGAATACCATATCCGTGTGAAGGGCGGTTCTTCCCTCGAGGTGTGCTTGCAACTACTTTGGCTTGCAAATCCATCACCTGGATTTGTAACTGCCGATATTGAGTTTCATAGCCTCAACATTAGAGGTCCTACGTTGGTATCATCTCAACCGGTCACAATTACTGCTTCCTCCGAATTTGCTCGGTTGGGCGCAAGTGCTCCTCTTCGTGCCGAGCAGCTAAATCCTGAATGTAAACTCAAATCAGTGCTTCGAACTCTCCGCCCTAATAATATTGATATCACTTTGGGGTCTGCCGAAAGAGACAAGGAGCCACCAAGTGATGCGGCACTTGCTTCAAATGCCGACGAGGTCCCATCTCGTATCTATGAAATGCGCCTGACATATCAATTCAAAGTGGAGGGAGACAAACCAATCGATGTCAGGCCATCGTTCCCTTCGCTATTCAATCAGCTGTATGACTCTCCAGTAGACTCACAAATTTGGTCGTTGTCGGACAATAACTCCAAGATCATCACGTATGGCTCTTCGATGCATCATGCTAGTCCAATATCTCTGAAGAAGGGTGACTACACGGTTACCTTGCTTCTTCGCCATCCGAGCCGTTCTAGTCTTGATCAGATGAAGGACCTGCCATGCGAGATAGATTTGAAGATACCAACAGCATTGGATTGTAAGCTATACGATGAATTAGATAAAGCATCTACGCCTGCTGTGAAGGATGACGGACGCAAAGCTATGGAAAAGAAGCTCCTCCCAAAGGGCTCATATCAAGATATTTATGTAGCCAGACCAACTGAAGATTTGCCCTCGTGGGTTGTTCCTGGGGATGTTATTCAGGGATCCTTGGTCCTTGATAAGGACAAGGCGGCAGTTTCGTCAATGAAGCTGCTCTACATTACTCCACCGAAAGCCACAGCCAAGAATGGAGATGACGAGAAATCTAAGGAGAAGGATAAAGAGGACTCGCTGGAGGATGTGGTCTTTAAAGCCAAGCTTGATCATGCGGGAAGCCTTCGAGCGAAGAATGTCACTGTCTACAAAGAGATCATTGCTACACTAAAGGAGGAGCGTCCTTCCAGTGTCCCACTTTTATCCGAGATGCTGACATTTGCGTTGGAAGGTCCTCTTCCTGATGCTAATACGGATGCTGAAGATCAAGTGAGGGCAGCCGAGGTTGAACAGGTTTACAATGATGCTATGAAATCGAATGGAGGACCTATTGATGTATCAGCACTCGCACAGTACTTCGGACTAAACGAACCAGACAAGGACGAGTTAGATGCCGATGATGAAGCAAAGGATCTCAATAAAGAAATGAAAGAGCAGAGTGATGTGCTGAAGAAGATTCTTCTCGCCAGGGCTTCATTGTATGGTAGTCTTGCTACCAAGGATTCTTCTGAAGTGTCCCGATTCGGTCAATCCGTGAAAGAAATGAAACAATGGGTCAAGCTTGACAGTCTGAAAGATGATGATGAAAAGATTACATTCACTATAACTCTTGTTAGGCATGCAAGTATTTGTCAGGATAAAAAGGCACTTGCGATTTCTCTTTTGCTGAAGGCCAAGAAGGATATCTCTTCGGGTAAGAAGTTGAAAAAGTTGGATGAAGAGCTTCTAGTGCTTTTCGATTCGGTCGATGGAATGAGTCACGTGAAGGAAAACTTGCAGGAAGGCATTTACTATCGTTATCCCGTTTTCAAGAGGAATGTGTAAATGGTAGGGTAGGTAGGGACAGCTCTCTAAAGAGAGATACGATACATACATTTGGGTTTGCACATAAAGTAATGCAATCATTTAAACACTGATTTACTACATACATACCTACAAATTCATTCTCTCGTTAGATAGAGCTACTTTTCATTCCTCTGGACGAAAGAATATTAGCAATGCTCGATCGATACGCTGCAGCCAAGTGGTCGTCAAGTAATCTCCCATCAAGCTCAATGAGCCGTAATGCGTTGCAAGCTCCATCTGTTAGTATAACTTCTTCTGCAACAGGTATGTTTTTCTTTTTTGTGTCAGCATCGTCAATAGAAGTCGGATCATCTACCTCTTTCAAATATTGTACCCATTCTTTCATTATTGTCGCATAATCTTTACTGTTCCCCTTTTGGCTGTTCTCTAATAACATTCTTTGCTGCTCTTTCTCCCAAAGATCGTACAAAACAAGTACTCNTCCCCTTTTGGCTGTTCTCTAATAACATTCTTTGCTGCTCTTTCTCCCAAAGATCGTACAAAACAAGTACTCGTCCAGGTACATACAAATAATCGTTATCGTGATCGTCATCACATGCAATGGCGTCGGCTATTGCAGAGACAATTTCTTCAAAACTCATCAACATTTCATCACCATCCTCATTCATTAAATTATCGCTAGGGCTCTTTTTCATCCAATCCTTGAAGAGTAAGTCGGTTACACCCAAATTACGTTCCGTCAACCGTTTATTCACGGCTCGTAAAAGACGTGCCATAACTACCAATGGACCGATATTGCAGCGTGGGATGACATCACTATTGTTCACCACCGTCGTTACAAACGAGCTGCAACCGAGGGCACTTTTCAAATCTAACACTGGAGGTGAAGCAAATGCCCATACTTTCAACTTCTTCGGATCATCTCGTAATGAAGGGATGGTAGCTCGAAGCAACAGTGAGACAATTGTGGCACAACCAGCTCCTAGGCTATGTCCCACAACAACAATTTTATACCCAGATGGCAACAGCAGATTTTGTATCAAGGGCAACAAATCCTTGACAAGACGCTGAGAGCTGATGTATACTCCCTCGTGACACCTTAACGTTTTAGATCCACCTTCGTAGAATGGTTGGTCCAGTGAGTATTCCTCTGAATTGGCGCACATATCAGTTAAGAAATCTTCCAAATTTGAAGTGCCCTTGATACCAATCACTGCTATCTTCTCCTTCTTTGAAGATGATGATACTGGTGTCGATAGATTCTCCTCCTCCCCCTCTTCTTCCAAGTCGCTCTCATTCTTCTTGCTGTTGTTTCCGTGATGATCATTGCTTANTCTCCTCCTCCCCCTCTTCTTCCAAGTCGCTCTCATTCTTCTTGCTGTTGTTTCCGTGATGATCATTGCTTAAAGCAATATAATGTCCCAAATATCCTGGCACAGGCGTGGTGGTATCATGCTTAATCAAATCATACCCCATACCCTTCAAAACACTCTTGATATCACCACCAGATGGATGTTCATTATATGCCAGATCGGCTAATTCAAACATAATGTCAATATCTTGAAACATCTCATCGGGAATATCTTGTGAGCCAGCTGCACGATATAATTCGTCACGAGAGTTTGCTCGACGTGATTTGATTTGATTCAGCATTTGAAGTAGGGCTAGGAATGATGCATTCCGAATGTAGACATTCTCTTCTTCCTCGTTTTGCTGCTGCTGTTCATCAAGACTATCTAATTTGGATTTGGCAGCATTCATAAGTCGTTGTACCTTGGTAATAAAGTTGGATAGATCGGTAATATCATCTTTTGAATCATCATCTTGAGCATCACAATCGTCCCATCCTTCACTTTCACTATCATCACACTTGGATCTACCACGCAAAAGCAACAAGGGGGCAACAACACCCTTTATCAAACTCTTACCAAATCGTTTAACACGTGGCTTTATCCATGGTGGGACAAATCTCCATACCTCACGAGTTATCAAGATTGATAAAATGATGTTAGTTAATCCAATTTTGGTAGTGAGCTTGGTGTGACGTTGCCATCCTGGTGCAGAGGCTCCGCCGAGTCCGTAGCCGATGCCGAATATTAGGAGCGGTTTTAGGTAGGATGAAATAGTAGGTGAAGCTACTGCCTTGCTGGTCCCATTGCTGCTTGCATTTGAGGACATCTTATTGTAGACTACTCGTGGAGATGATGTTGCTTTTGCTGCCGGTGCTAATTTCCTGAGTGATATGATATTAGCAGAATGTTGAAGAGGCGTCTTGATGATGTTTTGGAACGCACTGACGACTGAAGAGTGCGAATAGTAGGAACACAGTAGCAACGCAGTAATAGCAACTAAATGAAGGCAATGTAGAGATGAAGACTGCCGTAGTATCAAGCTGCGAAAGCAGTTCATTGCGTTGATAGTAATCAACCTGTGTATGTATTACAACCATCCGAACACAAGATTCTACTACTCTGTGTTCTGTGGAAGCTAGCACGAGGCCTTTGTCATGTAAAGTACTAATTTGTAGGAATTAGTACAAAATATTGCGGTGTAAAACGTATGTTGACAAAGGTCACATGCGTTTTTCGGTACTTTTCTACTTACTGCCTCTGCACAAGAGGGGGATTGGGGGTTGCTGTTGTCGAGTATCCCCAATAATTTGAATTGACAGAAAAGTCTGACTGTCCAGCCCAGGCTCTCCCCCTCCCGAAGGAGAGAATGACTGATTTAATATTGGCAGGGTTGTCTTGAAAGGCTTTGCGTCTACATGGGGAAGGTCCCCCCCTCCCCTTCCCCCTCAAAGCATACTGTTAAGTCTTAATAAAATCCATTACGTAGTGTGGGGAAACAATTTAAGTATATCAAACCCGATAACTGCTATTCAGGAATCTACGCAATCCATGTAACAGATAAGTATCTATGAGGCAACAGAACCCATACTAAGTCTTCAGTGTTAGTTTTGTCCCCTCTTTCTAATGACCTCCTCATAAACCCGCACTCTCTCTACACACTCACTCAAATAAAAGTACCAGATCAACAACAAACCAATTTAGCACAACATCATTGCCTTGAACTCCTCAAAATCAATTGCACCACTCTTATCAGTATCAACCACATCCATCATACTCTGAATTTCCTCATCCGACAACTTTTGTCCCAACTTGATAAAAAGATCAGAAAGTTCCTTCTTGGAAATGGTACCATCACCATCAGTATCCATAGTTTTAAAGGCATCCCTAAAATCTTTATCAGGATCGTTGAATTGTTGATTCATTTTCATCATGACCAAGAATTCTTCAAAGTCAATCTCACCATCTCCATTAACATCGACACGCTTGATCATGGCTTGAATTTGATCATCGGTGGGGTTCGATCCAAGTTTTTTGAATACCTTCTTCAATTCATCATTGGAGATACTTCCTATAAAAATAATTGATGAAAGATAGAGAGATGATGAGATGATAGCGAGCGGCCGTGAGTTATTAATTCGTAATATAAATTAGCACAGGTCAGAAAAATTATTCAACACATCCTAAAAAAAACGAAAGGATAAAACAGCCAGAGAGATGATACCCGCCCACCCCTCTCTCTCTAGAGATGAACCTCTTTCTATATATAGAATAAATCATAAGATAAATAATTATGGCCACGGCGAACAGAAATAAATATTTACTGCCAACGAAAAGCATAAGATACGCCCCCCCCAAGACCCGCCGTCAATTGAAGTCACTTACCACCACCATCAGCATCATACATGTTGAATGTCTCCTGAAATTGAGCCACTTCTTCTTCACTAAATCCTTTCGACATGGTTGTTAATTGCGTTGTTGGGCGTAGTGTTAAATAATAAGTCCTCTCTCTCTGTGAGCTTTATTATGAATGAGGCTTCTGTATTTTGTACCATAGTGAAAGAAGGGGAGCTGCAAGAGTAAATAAGCAGGGTCTACGTCAGCGGCTCTTTCCCTATGTAATTGAAAACGGAGCTATGGTAACAAAGACGCAGACCCTGCTTAGCTGCACAAAGTTTCAATGAGGCGCCTGGTGTCCCATCGCGACACAAGTGCCGAATGCGTCTTTTCGGACATTTTTGCGGACCACTCCGTCCGTCTTGTGTCCCAAAATCTCATCACTCCCCACACAACACACAAACAAGAAACAAGCGTGTTGGTACCAAACACAACATCCATAAAATAATCAAACCATGGAGGACACCGACGACTACTACGCCAACAGTGAGCCAATCGAGGACGCCGAGGAGACTGATGTCGATGAATACACCTCTGCCAAAAAGCTTGTACAACGTGCAGCCGATCGTGAGGCACTTCTCAAATTATTCAAAAAGTCATCTTCTCGCTCCACTACTTCATCATCTGACGCGGCAGCAGCAGTCATCACTTCCACTTCAACAACATCATCTACTTCTGCAGAAAGTAATAAATTAGGAGCCGACTTTTCATCCCTCCCCTTAAAATCAGATCACATCTTACGTCCATGTTGGACATGTCCCGATGGTACCATCTATCTCGAGGCATTCTCCGATTTATATACCAAGGCATATGATTTCCTCGTGGCCATTTCCGAACCCGTCGCACGTCCAGAATACATCCATGAATATAAATTAACTCCGTATTCATTGTATGCAGCTGTAGCTACCAATATTGATACTGAGAGTATTGTCCGGGTATTAAATCGATTTAGTAAGAATGAGTTACCGGATGGTGTGGCACAATTTATACGAGAATGTACCAAGCGGTATGGCAAAGCGAAATTGGTATTAAAGTTTAATAAGTTTTATGTGGAGAGTGAGTATCCCGCTGTGCTTAGAGAGTTGTTACGTGAT
>JALLBI010000032.1:0-22320 GCA_036940125.1 Mediolabrus comicus
CTTGATACGCCTTGCAGAGTAACCAGTATGGTAGATATCTCAGCATTGCTACCACCTCTCCAACAAACTATTGAATCTAATAACCGCAACATGTCTGGACGTAGCCGGCCTAGTCGTTCTTGCGCCAAGAACATTGATTTTGATTATTACCATCAAGATGTTGTTCAAGGTAGATTGGTGGCCGAGGAGATGAAGGCCATGAATGATGATGAGTTGGGTGACAACATAGATAATGATTTACAAAAAGATGATGCTGAATTGGAAAATTCTACAGAGACTGGTCATGGCCGCCGTCGGCCAGCCGGTCCTAATGGTGAGATGGCATCGCAAGCTTCCCGTCGCCGACGCATTAACGAGGAGAATGTAGTAAATTACCAAGATGATGAAAGTGATGATGAATTGTGCCATTGTGACGATGGTGATGATTCTATTGGTAAGTTGATTAAATTGTCGGTTGGTTTAGTATGGTTTTATTATTATTATTATTATCATTTTATTAATTTATTTGATTTTGTTGTCATAGTCAAACCTCGTGCATCATCCGTCCAATCGCAAAACCTCAATGAGATGATTGAGTCTGCCGATCACGGAGGTGAAGGAGAAACTGAAGGGGACGCTGCCCCTATCCCTCTCAATATTGAGCAAGAGGAAGATTCTGCTGCTCCTGCTCCTGCTCCTGCTCCTGCTGCTGCTGCTGCTGCTGCCGCTGCCGCTGCCGATGATGATGATGATGATGATGATGATGATGCAAATCCGTTCAACAATCATCGTACTCTAAACACACCTACAAGGACAACAAGCCAGTTCTCTACTCCAGTAATCACCAATTATTTGACCCATGATGATGTTGAATTTGGAGACGACGATATCATCACATACAATGGTAACTCATATAAGAAGAAGCCTCGTATGCATTGGGCAAAGGCAGACTTCTACAGGTGTATCACCCCTAGGGGCACCTGTAAGGCTGATCTCATCGTGCTGGATGATCTGGACACTGAATTTTCGACATTGACAGGACTGACATCTGGTATGATTCTCAAGCGACCAGACAGTTGTGATCATTACCATGACCACCACCGTCAGCGTCATCCCCATACCAACTTGACGAGTCTTCCTGCAGATGCACCGACAAAGCTCAGTTTACCTGTCGATGTCGTCTTCCCTGATTACTTCAATGATGATGGAACAATGAATATTCATGTGAAGAGCTTGGCCATGAATGAAGATGTTCTCTGTATTTTGCGAACAAGTTCTAAACAAAAGTTGAGATATGGTTTACACCTGTTCGATGCTGAATCATACATTGAATTCGGTAACAGATACATTGAGTGCTGGGATGGAGGTATTCTACATGGCATTCCTGACGGTCAAGTTTTGAGTAGAGAGAGGTTGTATGGTGCAATGAATACTTACCAATCTGTTGGGAGAAGAATGTCAGATCCTGTTTTATCTGAAACAAACTATTTGGATGTCCCCGCATTCTTTGGGAGGCAACCTTCCCACGACGAGCCGTTGATGTATGGTCAAGACTTGAGCACACGTGGAATCGCGAACCTTCACTTCATGCAAGAGGTAATTTTGGAGAAATTTCACAATGTGAAAATTCTAGGTGGTATCATGGAATGTAATCCTGGGTTTCGAGTTTCAGATCTTGATTTCACAGATGCGGCAAATGCTGGAGAACCCTTGGAAGTTACAAGACTGAAAGAAGCCATTAGCAACATTCCGATTGAAGAGATAGATCTTCAGCACCCTAAGGATCTATCTCATGTACTCAATGTAGGTGCGAATGTTCCGCGTACCATTGGACAAAACGAGCATTTCAATGAAATTGAACTTCAAATCGGAAAGGATATCTGTATCCTGTCCCAGTTGTATATGCTTCCGGAGCATCCCAATGAAGACGATATCGATTATGATATCCCCTACTTTGGTCGACAATACAATCCTCCCGGCCGCTACAACTTTGATGCAATGCAGCTCTTTGCAATGATGACCGGAAGAGCGACTGGTAACGATACCTCGACTGGTCGAGGTATCGTGGAATGGGGCAAGCGCAGAGGTATGAAAGTTCGTACTAGGAAGATTGTACAGAAAGATGTTTCATCTGAAGATAGTATCCGTATCTGTATTTACTTGGAACGTTTGGCTATTCAACTGCGTGACCATGTATTGAATGGGGCGGAGGAGGCTTCTGAGGCTGCCTCTGAATCTGAAGAGGATGAAGGTGAAGATTCAGAATAGATAGATAATATATATATACATAAGATAATTTACATTACAGATACAGATTGTTTTTTCTTTTTACAAATAACCCACTGTTCGTGAGCATTGCTTAACAACAATGGCCAATTTTTGTGTAGCGAGCTCCACCGTAGGTGGGCAAATGAGTCGCCATATTCATTCTCAGAAAGGGATTCAAAAAGCAGCTGCCCAGGTGTAGATGATTCAACAAATTCCTTGAATGGCACGTTAATGCGAGGAAAAGCACGCTTCAACTGATCAGTAACAAACGTATTTGATCTACCAAGATGGAATAATAGCTTGGGATCAGTAGTCAATATATTTAGGACACTTCTTCCTGTCATCCCTTGATTTTCTCTACAAATTTGTTCAAATCGTCGAAGTAAGTCGGTCCATTCCTTCGCTGTTAGGGTGGAGTTCGATCTGTTTGTATATACACCCCTCTTGACGATTCTTAGTGGAGGTAATGTGATGTCGTCGTATGGGATTAGAATGCGAATTGCAGCATCCAAAGCAAACAAATGTCTGTCAGGGAGTTCGAGATCATCCTCTCCTTCTCTTTCGGCATCATTCCAGTTGTCCAAAGTAAGACCATTCATTGGACTACTACCTACTCCGGAAATGAAGTTATACATCGCATTGAACCATTCCCTTCCGACCGCCTTTTGAGTGAAGAACCATTCATTCTTTACCCGAAGTAGTGCGAATCGTTTATGCCAAAACTTTTCTGTGGCCTGTGCTAATTGCTTTGATGACAGCTCGAAGAGTAGCATCTCCAGAGAGAATGGATTGCCATCGCATAAATCTCGTAGGCGTGAAATTGGGCTATTGTCTTCAATAATGCCGAATTTGTTTCTTGACAACATGTAGAAATCCTGAGGAGTGGGTTGGTCGCATCCTTCTGGCGTGCATAATCCAACCATGTACATGCCATGCCTCACACGATTGAGCTTATCTACTAAGGCCGCATTGGCATTGTTTCCATACACATCGCTAAGGGTAAAGATGAACATTTTGGAATGGGTACGACTGTTGGTCAACTCACTAAAGCCTCGTCCTTGGAGGAACGTGTCGTTTGCACCACTTGTGTCTCTAGTGGGAACTTTCGGTGTGTATGATCGAGTTGCAATGACATGAGCTTCCTTTTGTAGCCGTAAACGACGAAGTAGGCCATTCGTTTGAATATGGTGCAATGCTCTACGGAGGAGTTCCTGTCCAGTCTCACTCGTTGGATGAACATTTCGTAATTCACTCCATTTCAATCCAAAAGGACCTGTAGTGGAATAGAATTCACTGATCATATTTACTTGATCTGCTGAGATATCAAATACCTATGGTCATGATTGGAATGTTTTGATGAGTTACAATCCATAGACAAGAAACATGTTTGTAAATTGAAATTCTTACCTCGGTTGACACAATATTCTGGACTTGCTGCCCAAGCAAGCGAAACGGTTGGTGAACCAACGCCTCAAACATTCGTCCACAACTCTTGGGACAGTAATGAAAGTATCCAATTCGACGAGATGGAAGGCCAGTCTCTAGGCTGGTTAATCGTATAAAAGCTTTTTTATGCCATGAAGATTGGTATGAATCCGCATTTACGACGCCAATCTTTGTTGAGGACAAAGCCTGACGCAGCCATGGAGATAAATAATCAAAGACAGCATCATCCTTCAAGGTTGGCTCACGGCATCCAATGTACACAATGTCATACTCAGTAGATAGATCCATTTCAACATCACCTGTCACCGCTTGCATTGGAGGCAGTTGCCCATTTGGAAGTCGTGGATTGTTGGTGGTCTTCAAACGCTTTGCGGAATGGGTATCACTACCGAAGCTTCCCCTGACACCAGTCCTTGCTCGAAACATCGTGGACCTCCAGATAGAGCCGTGCACTACGAGTGTGCTGAATTAATGCGTGCTGAATTAATTGTGATCGACGATAATAGATTTTTGTATGTTAGCATTTTATGACGCAATATAATAAAAACATTGCGGCCGTCCTTAAATAAAAATGACCGCCGATTGTCCAACATCACCACTTACTGCTTACCCCCCAGAGAGGATGAGGTGAAGATGGATAGAGGTAGAGGGCGGAACGTGTAATAATGGAGGTGGTGTTATGGAGGCTAAAAGTCTCCGTGCCACCGAATGATGTCATTGCGCGGTGCAAATGGCAGTTTGCTTGAGGAGCCGCGCCATCTTTTTCATACATCTCACACTGAGATTTTTTCCGCCAAGGCAGGTGGGGTATTTACGTATTTACGCAAATACGTAAATACCTAATAATGCTCTGTGTTGTAGTCAGTGCCATTAGCCATCGGCATCCTTTCCTTGGTATTATTGATAGGAAAGGAGCGCTCAAATCCCCCATAGGGGGAGCTGATGTCGACCCCACGGGGCCACTTGTTGCAGCTCTTGGTTTGATAAGTTTTGTGGTTTGGAGAGGAGGTGTTTTTTGCCATCCTAAGCTTAAAAAGTAGGAGTTCCCTCCTATGTAGATTCAGATAGAGTTAACCCTAACATGGGGTTATGTAATTTGCTACCGCAACTTCAACCAAGTCTCCTTCACATACCTACCTGAGAGAGATTTGCAACAAAACGCCGCTAATGTCCATGATGATCTGGCTGCATGGAAGAGGGCAGAGGCATTGCTTGAAGAACCCATAGAACGTCAAAATACAGCCAAGGATAAGGGCCATCATGCTGCAAGCTCTTGCCATGTTAAGAATCCAGTCGGTCGCTTCGGCGGTTTCTTTGTCCCAACCAACACAGCCCGTTCCTAACACGTTAGCCCTCCATGGCCCGATGGAGCCATTACGTCCGATTTCCAGCATGTTGCAAGCTAAACAGTAAGCAAGCAAAGAAAAGATTAACAGAAAAGTGATGAGATAAGCATGTTTGTAGAGATAAAGATAGAGATCAAACACATCATTATTTCCAGAGAGGCAGGAAAGGCAGCATTACAACAAATTCAAAAAAACTTACTCCCAACTACTGCAGCATTCGAAGCGATGCCTGCAGCCATGAAACCCAGGACAACCAGTTCGCAGAGGAAACCAATGAGACCCATGATTATGACTTTATTAAAGATGATAATAGCAGTAAGTTTGAAGTTGTTGTAGTGTTTGTTGACAAAGATTTTGTTCTTTATGTCACAGATGTGAGTTTTGGACACCCACCGGACAGAGTTTGTCCGCCGGACGAAGCACAAAACCTTACTGAAAAGCTGCTAACTCACCTCTCAGGTCTCAGGTTAGCCTTGATTAAACAAATATTCTTATATACTTATCAATTAGGATTGCTGCACTACAGAAGTCAGCGCACTGATGCTGTTTATAATGTTCTTCCATTTCCTTTATTCATTTCACGATTAGTTCTTTACTGTACCATCCTCTAGAGATAGAACAGCCAACAGGTAACAGAGTTGAGAGCAGATGAATACAAGTTCCGATATCATTGCCCCTTCTTTTTACCCTTTTAATATCATCGTCAGTTTGTGTCGCGCGTTCTCCTCCTCCTCCTCCCTAGGGGTGCTCTTCTTCAGCTGCGGCCTTCTTCTTTTCTTCCTCCTTGCGTTCCTTCTTTCGGCGTTCATAACGAGGTTCACGCATGCATCTGGTAAAGCAGCCAGCAGCGAGGAAGAAAATTTGGGCCAAAAGAAGTGCAGTTGCTCCACTACCCCACCTACACCCGTATTCGTCACAAACAGTCGATCGAATCATCGGCCACACGAGAGCGAGCGAAATCTGAAGCCCGAGGCCGCTGAGATCCAAGATACATTGGCTGCACGGAAGAGGGCAAAGGCACTGCTTGAAGATTGCAAAGAAAGTCAAAACACAGCCCATGATAAGTCCCAGCATGCTGCATATACGGCCCATATTGATGAGCCAGTCTGCCTGGGCAATAATCGCGGCGTCGTTGCCCCACATCACGCAGCCACCCCCATCAATATCAGCTCTCCAGGGGCCGATCGAGCCATTTCGAAGCACAAGATTCAACATATCACAACCTAACGACATAAGAAGAAGAAGAAGAAGAAGAAGAAGATGAGCGAACCAGGGCGAGACAGAATTTAGGAATGAGGGCTAAAAATCTCACCTCCGACAACAATAGCGTTGCATACTATTCCTCCTGCTAAGCAAGTGAGAACAACAAGCTCAAAGATACATCCGACTAGACCCATGGTTCAATGGCGTGCTTTATTGATAATAAGAGCACTTCTTTGTTAGTTGTGGTTATGAAAAAGAGAAGCAGGTTACCTAGGTATGGCAGGTACTTTCAGCTTTCAGCCACAGCGCAGCTGCAAAAGATTTTTTCTTGAACCGCGACAGGGAGGAGAGGACAAAATTAGAGTGTCTCAGTGACTCAAATGAGGGTTAACCTTATGCGTTCTATGTTCATCAACATTTCACCCTCTGAGCCAGACGTACTTGTACCAATGATTCTATGGCATTTCCTCTAGCCAAAGTTCTCCTTCTGACATTCTCAAGATCATCCGATAAGTTCTTCTCAGCGTATCAAGACCAAGCAACACTTGAGGCTGATGAGAATCTGAAAATTTACTGGCCATAACCAGCCCTGGAAGTTCACCAATAAAAATAGTAGGTAAGTTCAGCTTGGCATCTCCAATTGACAGTGATACCTTATCCAGTGACTTTGATATTCTCATTACTGCTCCATCATCGACTCCTTTGATCTTAACCATTTCATCTTCCCTAGATATTCCAATGTCTGAAGCCGCAGATGGAGATACGATTGTAATAGGGGACCCTGTATCAATAATAGCCCGTAATTCTTTACCATTAATTTTCACAGAAACTGTAGGAAGGCCAAAGAATTCATCTGTTTTGATAGACACACAGGAAGCATTCTCTTTTGCACAATCCGGTAGACAATGATAGAAGATCAATGTTGGAGGATCACCGTCTGTTCCATACCAATCGAACTCTACTCCTCCTTTAAAGCAGTTGAAAAACTGCGATCCGAGCATGCCACCTCCAACAGAATTGGCTATACCAAGACTCATCGCCGCTGCAGTCATATTTGTCATGAATGTATTGTTACTTTGACTCTCTGGCATACCACTTAGTCGAGAGTCACCCAGCCAGACAATATCACCAGCTTTGAAGGTGCCGCCTGCGCCAGCTGATCCTAGGAGTGATAAATCATCTCCCTTTACAATTATTGGGAGTTCAAGCTCACTAGCAATTTCACTAGAGATTGTGTTGACATTTGCAGCCGTGTCGAGCACGAAGTTTATCTCCACACCAGGATTTCGACGAATGTTAGGAAAATTAAGACCTAGACAAGCGTATGGACCGACATATCTAAGCGGTGCTACAACGCCAATCACTGACAAAGCAGATTCTGCTTCGTCGTGTATCCAGCGTGTTGGTCTCGCGATGTTGATTGATGCACCAGTTTGAGTCAGAAAAGCTGAGACCAAAAGGGATGACGCTGAAAGTAGAACCACGATGCAATAATTGAAGTAGCGGTAAAGTGCAAGCGTCATATTTCCCATTGATGTGAGGTAGTAGAACGACGGCGATTGTGATGTCGGCTGAGATAGGTGGGCCCTGGTGGGATGGCCATGGAGGCTGCCTGTGGGAGGCAGTGAGGGGTTCTCATCCTAAATACTACCTTAATCGTAATTACTCCAATATGGTAATGGTGTAGGTACCTAGATAGATAGATAGATTAATTATTTTAGTTACTAAGTATGGTGTGATTCTGACTTTTGGTTTAGGTACTACCCTTGCACTGCTAATACGCCGAGAAGTTGTGTCAAGAAATTGTTCTTCTTTTCTAATGAAGAGTGAGACATGTAAGTCCCAACATAATACAACAAACTTTCCGTAAAACCACTATTAGAGCAACACAACTACTTCTTCATTACTTTTGGTCAGGACCATACGGGCACGGTATTTTGACACCATGCTTTTCCTTCTCCGCTGGGGGGAATCTCCATTCATTCCCATAGTTCGTTCGAAGGATTTGATCCGGATTGGGTGGGAAATTCAAGGCAAATTGGCCACCGTACACAGGTTTTCGTTCTGTAGGATATGTATCCTTGTAGTAATGACGGCACCTGCTCCACTGCAACATATTACCATCCTTTGATACGTGGCTTACATAAAGGTCCAAATACGGGAATCCCAAATTCCACTTATTGTCCCACCCATCAATAGCTTGTCGATACCGTTCTTCATCATAAGCCCACTTCTTCAACCCTCCACCTGCAAACTCCGGCGTGATGCACATTCGATTAATCAATGAATAATGATGTGACATTCCAGTTTTCTGACTATCCCACAACATTGCCAACGCATTCATTGCCTCCTCCGAATGTAGCATTATATCTGTATCCGCACTCCAGGGTATGAACCGATCCGCTCTCCGTAAGCCCAATAAAGTCCCAAATGCCACGTGGTAATCTATCCCAAGAGCACACAATTCCTCGTCAAAGATACGAGTCATATCACGAAGCACATGCGTACAGCATGGTGGCTTCTCTCCATTATAATTTGTTTCATTTTCGTTATCACACTCTGCTACATCTTGATTGCAATCGAATAAGAGACAGTTGGACCCCTCAACTGTTTTGGGCACTTGGTCGAAATATTGTTTTCCAATTCGTTTGATGGTGAAGGGGGACAAGTCTCGTTGTGGACATTTGGGTAAGGAGTCTCCTAAGAAGCCGTCCATGTGTAGTTTCTCATCTGCGTAGATAACCGTATCAAAAGACCCATCATTGAAATACATGGCAGCGACTGTTATTACAGCCAAGATGCCGATTCTAAAAATCATCTTTCTATTGGAAAAAAGTTGTTGTGAAATACCTGCAACTGCACCTGCACCTGCTGTTCCTCCCGCTGATGGTACGTCTACCTGTGGATTATTCGTGTAGGTACGAACAGCCAAGATGACAAGACTAGCGCCTACAATGAATATCCGATTCACACTGTCATTAAAGAAGACAATACTCAAAATAGTTGCCAATACAACTGCCACAGAAGTGGCAAATCCCTTCAACACAGAATCTGCATACTTCATGACAAAGCCCACCAGAAGTCCTGTGATGGCCTGGAAGACAATGATTGTCAACACAATCCAGGTAAAACCTTGGAACAACCCATTTTGTTTCACAAGATTCCAATCTTCAGTCATGAGAATAGGAAAAGTTCCAAGTCCAATAGACCAAAACGCCAGCTGCATATTTCGAATGTAGACAGAAAGTTGTTTCTTTGTATCAGTTTTTTGTTTGAGTACCTTTTCAAAGTAAACGGCGGCAAATCCAGACGTAATACAGGAGAAAAGTACAGCCAAAAATCCAATCCAGGGGTTCCCCTCATTCATTGACGAGTTTTGATCTTTGTTGGTGGACTGTTGGACTATCACCACACCCATAGCTAGCATCAATAATGAGAAATATTGACAGTAGGAAATTTTCTTGTCAAGCAGGAGTCTGCTGAAGAAGGCTGTTGTGAACAGTTTGCCCTGATTGAGCACTTGGTAGACTGGCACAGAAAGGTTCTTGAGTGCAACGAAGAGTAGATTGTTTTGAATCAGGTAGAGTAGGGCTGGTACAAATAGCTTGATGGACTCCATGCTAATCATGTTGGACCACATTGTCTTTAAGATTTCGGTGCTATTAATTCTCCCATCTGGATTGAAAGCAACTTCGAGAGATCCATTGAGCATGAATTTGAGAATTTCTGCAGACACAACTACAACCGATGGAATGTATGGGATGTGCTCAGGTCCTACAGCAGTTCGAGAGTAGCGAATCATCAATACAAGTCCTGATTGTTGAAGGACAAGTGAAAACAGACTTGCATTTTTGGCCGACCAAAGATTCCTCCAAACGGATGAGTTCACAGTTGTTAGATTTTGTTGTAGCTTATCATTTGCGACGAGAGATACCATTTCTTCATCGCGTTCTCCTTCTGTTGCGTGATTGGCCGCTCCATCTCGGACGCGGTTCCTGTTTTCCATGACTTTGTCGAGATGATAAGATGTTGTTGCTGTTAGTCGTTACTAGCGCTGCTCTCAACCCTGCGATCTATGCATACACAATGGTCATCAGCCCCTTTTTATCAATGGGGCGGGGTGCATGGCAAAGATAAGTATCTATCTTGTTGAAGTAATAGATAAGAGAGTCCCCACAGGTCCCCATCTCCCTCTTCAAAAAACTTGCTTGCTCGCTGGTGGTTTGGAGAAAATGCCTCCAACTTTTCGGGCAAGTCGACACCGCCTTCCAACTAAGCGGAGATCGGACGTCGGTATCGGTTGGAATCAATACACTACCCTGTAAAAGAATAAAAAGAGGGCAAAGAGATGGCTACAAGGAGCGAAAGAACGCATTTTCAGAGCGGGAACCAAATGACCCTGAAGTGACCTCGTCCGTCATAATATCAGCCCTCCTATTCTTTGCTCGCCTCAACAAGCGGTCTCACAACTTAGATTCATCGAAGATTCTACACCCGTTAACTTAAAATGTCCGATCCTACAGCTAAGAAAGTGGTCACTAACGAAGCTAACTACTGGGATAGCTTTTATGACCACAAGTTCACTGTCGCCGTACCTTCGCAGTTCTGTTGCTTGGTTGCCATCGAAGCACCCAAGACACGTCCATTCGTAGAATTTGGCTGCGGCAATGGAAGGGATTCAAATTACAGTGAGTTTTTTCTATATGCGATAATAAGTCTACGTTGTCAATGATATTATATGTTATATGATACTAATCTTTGTGTTCTCTCCGTTTATATGGATGTGTGTATCCAATCAAATAGTGGCGAGTCAAGGATTACGTGTCTTTTCTGGAGATTTGAGCCACAAGGCTATTGAAAATTTGCAAGCAAGTGCAGCTCCGAATGCAACATTTTCAGTCTGCGATGTTAGCAAAGCCGACCACGTGAAGTCTTTGGTGGAACAAGCTCGTGCGGGAGCACAGGAAAGTGATAACTTCAACCTAACACTCTACAACCGTTTCTTTATGCATGCATTGGATGAAGCACAAGAACAAAAGTATCTTGAGGCGCTATCTAGCGCAACGAAGAAGGGTGACACTTTGTACATGGAGTATCGTTGTTCACTTGATGCTCCTTTGGAAAAAGAGCATGGAAAGGGACATTATCGCAGGTACATTGAAACAAAAAAGCTCGTCGAGTTGCTTGAAAGTTTGGATTTCAGCATCAAGTATGAAATTACTGGACAGGGGATGGCCAAGTTCAAGTCGGAAGACCCTTTTGTCAGCCGCATCATTTGTGAGCGTAATTAGTCGGCCTTTGTTTTGTGGGCCATTGTTTTTCATTACAATTGAACTATCACAAATAATTGTCTTTCTTGTATAATTAGCATCTTTATGGTCAGAACTAAGTTTTAGATATCTAATCCTTAAATACACTCTTGTGAGATTCTTGAATGTCTTGAGGAAAAAATATGCCAATTACCGTATGAACAATCTCTATGCATCTACATCCAAATTCCAACCGTATAGTTTCTTTAGCTCCTGCTTCAAAATGTTTCCCAATGTATCTTCGTCATTCTCTGTAATTGGAGCACTATCCTTGGTGTCATTTCCTTCCTCAATCACACGAGTGTACACCCACCGTTCTCTCTCTTCGACATACTCATACCTTCTTGGGCCAGATAATGGTGATGACCACCATAATTGCTGATTGGGAGTTTGTTTATTAATAACCCACGTCCCATGTGGAGGGAAGGATAATGTGAGCACTCCACTAGAATAGTTTGTTTCGGGTATTTCGTCGTCACTATTAGCTTCAGTATCACAATTGTCTTCTATCAAATCTTCAACAGCATCTTGTATTGCATGAAGGGTATCATCTGCTACGTCATGATATTGGCTGACATTTTGAAATGATCGAAGTTGAACGCACGTTTGTTTATTAAAAGATCCATGTTCGTTGTTAATGCATTGTAATGATGCAATTTTGTGCTTGTGTAGTTTTATGCACTGCTCCTCTCCAGTGTTGCTGCTAATGAGAGTACCGCCCCCATGTAAGAATATTGAATATGTCCTATACACAAGTTGTTGAGATGAAATTGGTTTTTGTATGGCCGCCGAGTTTGATAGCAACATACACGCTCCAAATAATGGATCCATCACATCAATAATTGATGATTGTCGATGACGAATAAAAGAATTCGACGCCATAATGCGTCGAACCAAGTAATTACTGCGGATCATCATTTTGAGTGATATTATATATCTATTGCTAAGCTTCTTCCAACGTCAGTGCTACATACAGTTTGCCTTTGCTATCCCCACCACTACCTACCTATTATGAAGGATAGCACGATGTAAATTAATGATTGTGAATTGTGACAGAGCAAAAAAGTTTAGCGTACGGCGGACGCGGACGGGACGGCCGGGAGAAGAAGAGGCTTTGAAGAATCGTAGGTACTATTATGGTAAAGGTCATAATATCTAAGTGTTTCCGTTCAGTTGAATCTTGACACCCCTCCCTCGCAAAAAAAGAATCTCCACTACACCATGGGAACACTACAACACACCTCATCAATGCTTACAACACATTATTCATAACTGAATCTAACCTAATCGGACTGAAGAACAACGCCACCAAGATGATGATCCAACGCGTCCTTTCCCTACGCCAGCCTCTGCTCCAACGCAGTGTCGCCCAGGTCCGCTATCAGGGTAGTGCTGTACTCAACCATGAATGCTCATCATCATCGTCGATGAAGGCTGCTCCTAAGTATGTTGGAATGCAATCAGCAACTATTCATCACACTCCAAGAACTGATGCATATGACATGGCACTGAAGAGAGATGCTGGTGATTACTACTTTGAAGAACACTCCGAGGCTCTCCTCTCTGCTTTCAATATGATGTATAATGATATGCAAGAATCTGAGCAGCAAGTGACGACCTTGGCATATGACATGAATCTCAATGAAGCCGCTGTTGCTGCTCGAGATACTGCATCTTATGACAAAATATTGATCTTGATGCGACATGGTGAAGCTAAGCATAATGTTTTCGAGAGAGAATACGCAAAAGAGCATGGAACCACCTTCGAACATGCCAATGAGCATGAAGACTATCCCATCGATCCTTTGCTAACCGGCCGTGGCTGTGGTCAGATGCTAAGCGTATCTAAGCGTACGGCTAGCTTCTTCAATAAAGAGACTGGCCTGCAGCCTGATCTCTTCGTTGTGAGCCCTCTCCGTCGTGCCATCCAATCTGCTCTCATCGCATTTCCAACAAGCAGCCCTCTGGCTTCGCTCAAGGCGACACCTTGGGTGTGCCATCCTGCTTGCATGGAGCAGGCCAATGGTAACAAGAGCGAGTTTGTATCATCGTCAGAAGAACTGGAACAGACGTTCCCAGGTATTGACTTTGACTTATTTAATCAGAGCCTGAAAGCAGGTGATGTCTACAACTCCAAGGAAAAGGTCCCTTTGTTTGAAAGTAAAATGGACTTGATGAATAGGACAGATGCATTCCTCGAATGGCTCAAGGAAAGAGATGAAAGGGTTGTGGTTGTGTCAAGTCATGCAACATGGCTCCAATCTCTTTGCTCTTTCTCGCTACAGTTCGAGAAGTCGGGTAGCAACACATTAGAGATGTTCAAGAAAGGAGAGATGAGGTCAGTTGGTATCAAGTTCAGCTAAGTAGGTGTGTTCGTTTTTGTTCAATGTACAAAGATATTTACAATAATGTTAGCAGTATCTTTTAGTCATACCTTACTCTGCACAATTCTCTATCAAACTCTGCGTCACCAAATTGAAAGTCACTTTCAGATGCAAAATTTTTACTCAGTACCTTTTTCTCGTCAATGCAAATCATCTCTTGCTCAAGGAGAAAATCTTCTACTTCTGTCTTGACATCTTCAGTAAGCTTTAATTGAATAGACTGTCCACGAAACCCTGCCTGTCGGCAGTCGGGATCATGACAACCTTGCCAGCAAATGCTGTTTGATAGATCAAGCGTCCACATGATATTGTTGCTTCTGTGGCTGCGTTGTATGTGCTCACACCATCGGTTTTCACACATTTGATATGTCAAGAAATAAGTGTTTGGTCGTCCGTCTGTACATGTGATGCAATCAAATGACCATGCCCTTATCTTCCCTTGTGTCCCTCCTCTTTGACCTAGCGTCGCCAAGAAGTAATTTTCAAGTTTAGGCATCGGCGAAGGACCACTAGAGGTCCTCATCGATGTATGTCTAGAAGAAGATGTAGTTCTACGAGATGTTGTTGCTTCAACATTTGACTCATTTTCTTGCGTAGGCACGTCCAATATGGTGAATTTCATCTTGCTTGCATTCGCAGGTACAACAAGTGTAGCTGCTAATGCCTCAGCGTGGGCATCCCAGCTCAGTGATTTTGAGAATGCTTCAATATCACGTTTATCTGCATTCTTTACATTTGCCTTCTTCTCGATGTGATAAAACTTTGTATTATCAAACCCTTCTGGGAATGGAAATTCATTTGTCATTGATATTCTCAGCGCCGCAGATGATGGTTTGCCAAACTTCGTTGATCCAAGTATGCGGAACAATCGGTTTCTTGTATAGACACCTAGATCAACGAAACATGTGTCTCTTTTACTTGTATCACCCATTTTGTTTGGGGGGTCTGATGGTTTTTGCTTCACAAACAAGTGCTTTGCTAATATTGGTCGTGTGTGAGCCAATGTCCCAATTGATAGCTCATGTGCGAGTCTTCCCACCAACGTTTTTGCAAAAATCCCAGCTGCGTGTGCGTCGGCAAACAATTGCTGCTTGGGTAAGTGGACAATCAAATGACGAGAGAATTTTTTATCAGTTGTTGAGTCAAGGTCCACTATATTTGATCTTTCGATCTTGATATCATATACCTCTTGAAATTCAATGCAAAGCTCAGCAATGAATTCATTCATCAATTCCTCACTTTCAATCGGTAATATTTGAGGATTTGATACCTTACAAAACTCCAAATCGAAATACAATCGGCAGTTTGTTCCCTCGCGTATCATTTCATAACAATGTCTGCTGCGTGGATCTCTATCTCTCCAGTACTGTTGTAGAAATCTTCCTAAATGCCCCACAATGTATTTTCTTTTACCAGAGGCTGAAGTTTCTTCGGCAAATATTCTCGGTTCCATTGACCACAGTGATGGCAA
This sequence comes from Mediolabrus comicus, assembly GCA_036940125.1. Lineage (NCBI taxonomy): Eukaryota > Bacillariophyta > Thalassiosirophyceae > Thalassiosirales > Thalassiosiraceae > Mediolabrus > Mediolabrus comicus. The sequence goes on from JALLBI010000032.1 coordinate 15,407, forward strand.
GAAATTATGAACTCTCCTCTCATATGGACGATAGTTGTGCTCATTTAGAAACTCTTCGGTAAACGAGCACATTTTTACCTTCTTGCATGAGCTGGATGTCTTGCGTTTAATTTTGAGCGTGTCATCCTGATCAGTACCGAGATATTCTCTTGTAAGCTCATCTAAACAACCCAGAGCTAGATCTTGGAGAGGAAATGTCTTTAAAGTAGTTAGGGCATTATAAGCATCGCGCTGATTGTTTTGTGCAGATGAATACACTTTCCTCTTCTGCACTACTTCATTTTTTGCTGCCAAGTTCAACAGATCATGAAGCTGCTTCTCTGCATAAGATGGATCCTTATTTTTACTACTCTTTTTGTGGAATAATGATGGATCGAGGCCGTTGCTCTTTTTGTTTTTTATGTCATTGTCTGTAGCGGCAACGGTGGCTAACATGGAGGAGGCAGAAGTGGGTTTTCCCCACCTGTCGGCCATTGTCCATCTTCTCCCTCAAAATAATTGTAATAATATAGTAGTCCAACGTCTGGTACCTCTATGTCTACTATGGAGAGGGGAATAAATTTGCACTATTACGTGATAGGTAGTGCCTTGTGCATGTGATGTCTAGAGTGATGTGCNTGGTGATGTGCATTCAGAAACGGGCAAGGCATTGATTTAGCGAGCAAGTGGCGAATGAGAGTGAAGAACTTGAGGCGAGGATGGAAGGCAATGCAAGCTACAAGTCAATTGATCAGGTAGCTGCTCAGATGATATGAGAGCACTTGCAACATTAAACTTTACATGATACATTTTGTTTTACAGTGTTTGCTCGCAATTATTTGCCCGCATTTGGAACAAACAAAATCGTGGCTCATACAAAATCATACACCGATGCTAGAAGGATATGGATATTCAGAAGAATACTCTTTGATATCACCGTCTTCATCGCATCCAATATCCTCTTCGTCAATTTCAAGGTCTTCTGGCCTGACTTCCATTTTTCTTATCAATCTCGATATTCTTCCTCTCACTCTTCCATCACACCGATTGAAGTACCACTCAGGCAAAAAGTACCCAAAGTAAAAGGCCAAGACTACATCGACAGAATAATGACTGCGACAACTTATAGTGAAGTATATCCCAATTGCTGCTACTGTCCACATAATCCCAGCGACCAATTTGTTCCTCAAAAACCCATGCCTATGCAAAACTGCCATGCAAATGAGAGTACATCCCACATGTCCACTGTAAATAAGATCACCGCATGCATGGGGCGGGAAACCTCTTCCCATCACAAACGTCAGTGCATTCCCAAACGACACTGGATAGTGTTGCTGCTCGACACATTTTGGATTGGGTTGAGGTAATCCCGTCAGACCGACGGTAGTGGTACGTGTCAGAAAGACGAGACAATTCAAATGGAACAAATGTTGTAGAATCAAACGTCCATCACCATTTGATACGACGGTACCAGATTTGGGATGGAAACGAGGTGTCCAGCGTAGAATTACCCCAAACAAGATTACTGTGTACAGAATGAACAAGACAATGCTTTGGACATTGCCGTGTGGAACATGTGGAATCCGCGGGCACCAATACTGTGGCGTTTATAGATTGTGTGCATGAAATTGATTTTCGTCGTGAGTTTTGCATATTAATCTAACAAAAAATGGAGTAGCCACCAATATCGCGAGATACAAAACACTTACCGGTATAGCCTCATATCCAAAATCAGGCAAAGGATCAGGCACATCCATATCCTTCCGCTGAAAATGCAAATACGCCACACTCCCACCAAAGATACCCATAATCATATAGCTCACAAACCAGTAACCAAATGATAGCACCACCTTGAAATTATTCATTGTTAGCACAGACTTTAAGATGAAGTTACGAGCAGTACGTGATTTATTCCTATGTCTTGCATATCGTGAGTAGTAACCAGCACCTCCACCGTCGGAGGAGATGTCACTGAAAGATAATGAGTCTGTACTTCTATGATGCTGCATCATCATTCGCTCCTTGTTGGATGTGAGAAGGTTTGATATCTCAGTATTGTTGCTGTCGCTGCTGCTGTTTGTACCAGCTGTAGTACTGTGATTGTCGATAGAGGACATGTCTATTCTCAAATGATGCATCTGCAATGCATTATTATCAACACCATCTTCAGATGAGGAGGCTGACGATGATGAAGGAGTGTTGTAGGTATCTGTAGACACAGTTGCTAGGGTGTGGGTGCTGCCGTAATTCATGCTCCTTTTTCTGCCAGAAGCTGCCATTTTAGATGCATTATCTATGAGATCCGTCATCGTAAAACTCTCTTTGCGTCGTTCAATCTTTTGGATCCTCCAGAGTGCTTCAAGGTTTCTTTAGCTCAACGAAGTGCCCAAGCTAGGTACTTATTACAACCAAGTTCTACTGTGTCGTTGCCGCCTCTGCCCTCAGTAAGTAGATACCTAATAGTATGCCGCGCTGCCGTAAATAAGGAATGCTGCTGCCGTCGATTTGTCTGTGCGCAGCTGGCAGCTGGAGCCTGGAGCTGTGGATGGCCGGCCACGTCCAGCAAGATAATAAGCCTCGGTAAAAATACCAATCCGAAATCGCAAAAATATTATAAGTAAAAAATAGGAGTAATGACCTCGTAAATATAGTAATTACTAGTAGACTTGGTATTTTTGAAGCCCTGAAAGGACTAAAATACCACAAATGCGTTTTTGCTGAGCCCTAAATGATGAGAAGACGACGTGGTTCCACATATTAGTATGGTGGATGGTACATTTATCTATGAGTATTTACAAGATCTACCTTCAGAAATCCGAACTCACTCAAACGCACGCAAATAATGCCAACAACATACTATCAACGGCGTGCTGGAATAGTAAGCTTATTCGCTGCGAGGTTCATCAACAACACCATTAGAAGTAGAAGAAGGAGATCATAGATCATGTCAGAAACAACCTCTCTCCTATCGGAGAAGAAGAAAGAAGGGGGAGAGCTACGCCATCGCTCCTTTGGATCCTTTAGTAGATTCGGTCCAGATGTGGAGACTTCAGGCGTAAAGCCATCCGGAGATAGTATTTCCAACATCCCCCAGGTATTGGAGGAATGGCATCGACGATCTATTTCGAATCAGGCGGATGTGGCCGATCAATCTGTAAACTTCTTGCATAAAAGTCGAAAATCCACAGGTCAGCTTGGCTTGGGCGGGTCACGTCGAGCTCGATCCTTTGTACAAAATCTAGATGGATCTATGACACAGATGACCCCGTTAGAAATGGGACGTCAAGAACTATATGAGGTGTTGCCTTTCCTTGCCGTGCCCGGTCTTCAGAAGAAGGAACACAATCTCTCGGTAGCATTTAGTTCATATGCAGCCCAACTTGATTCATTGGAAACGGATGAATATTTAACAGCTACCTCGGGAAAACCTTTAAATCCGGAAGAGAAGGAACAACGCCTTAGTCAGATGAGTTTACTTCTATTAGATGAGTTGGAGGTGGATGCGATTACCGTGACGACACCGTTAATTTTTGCTACTCTACAGGCATCAATGTTGATGTTTAATATGGGATACAATATATCGGTGATGAATGGTAAGAAGAAGCTCGTACTTAGTAGATCCATTTTCATCTCGTTTGTCCAAACACTCACAATAGGTATACTTTTCGCACTATCAATCTAGCTCCAGAGCCGTTTGTGTTTCCTGGTCATAGCACTAGTGCTTGGAGTATGGCTGTTGCGGCATTCTGTGTTGGGTAAGATTTTGCTGATAACGTTTGATTTTAACATAGCACCAAATGAAATTTCATGTGCTGATAACATACTGACCCTTTTCAAAATCATCTCACAGTGGTCCTCTTGGAGCAGTGTTGGCAGGGAAATTGGCTGAAGAACGTGGACGTCGAGGTGCACTGATGCTCACTACATGGCTCTTCATTGCTGGTGGTCTTGTCCAGTCGCTAGCGCCCTCATTGAATATTGTAATCGTGGCAAGGACAATGATTGGCGTAGCGTCTGGGGCATCCACTGTGCTTGTGCCAATTTATCTTGGAGAATTAGCGCCACCAAATCTACGTGGAGTAATGGGCACGATGACACAATTTGCATTAGTCATTGGTATTCTTTTTGCTGATTTGATTGGCTTTATTTTGGCCAACCCAACCGGATGGAGGTATATGTTTTTCTTGACAACTGCATTAGCTTTCTTCCAGCTGCTCTTGACTCCTTTTTTGCTAGAGAGTCCAAGATGGTTGCTAGGAAGGAAAGCCAACTCCAACAAGGCTAGGTTCATCATTAAGAAATTGAGAGGGTTTAGGTATGATGAAGAGGTTGAAACTGAGGTTGAGCATTACTTGAGCGCTAGTAAAACTCAATCATTGGAAGTTGACAGTGACAGCTCATCAAGCGGGGGCAATTCAAAGAATCCTATGATTGAAATGTTTCAAGATAAGAAGGTTCGCCTGCTTGTCATCAGCACTTTGGTGTTACAGGTTGCAAATCAATTCAGTGGAATCAATGCAGTGTTCTACTACTCTGGTCTTTTCTTCGATGGTGTTATAGAGAACCCTCTCGTTGGAACCACGCTGATGGGTGCAATTAATGTTTTGGCAACGTATGTGGCTCTTCTCTTAATGGATAGATGTGGCCGTCGGACGCTTATCATGTGGTCATCGGCCGGGATGTTTGTCTCATGTATTGTTATTGTCATTTCATTGAATGGGTACCTGAGTGATATGGTGGCATTGTCTGCGGTAGCTGCCTATGTCTGTTTCTTTGAAATTGGATTAGGGCCGATTCCATGGTTGATTGTAGCAGAGCTGTTCGATGGTAAATATGTCACAACTGCGATGAGTGTTTCTTGTCAGCTTAACTGGGCTTGCAACTTCTTCGTCGGACTGTTCTTCCCCTACATCAACAAATCTTTGGGTGCATTTTCATTCGGTCCTTTCGCAGTTGTGTTGCTCCTCACATTTCTGTTTGCGTGGCTATATCTACCCGAGACTCAAGGGACAACGCCAGCTGAGTTACAGGCAGAACTGGTGAAAAAGAATGCAGGTCGTTCGTACCATAATATGGATATCGAAGGAATGGCATCTCATGTACCTCCATCTCAAGACGAATGGGAAGAAGCGCTGGCAGCTTTGGAGGATGAAGAGAAGGTTGGANTCTCATGTACCTCCATCTCAAGACGAATGGGAAGAAGCGCTGGCAGCTTTGGAGGATGAAGAGAAGGTTGGATTGCACATATCTCAGTCATTAAGCAGCAAATAAGTGACAAGCCTGAACCTTTTATGTAACCAAAACCTCTTCTTGAGTTGTCCTAAAGTTTTGTGACGATAGCTGTACCGTTCAGTCTGGATTGCCAAGAAGTGTATTCAAGGTGTCAATACCAACAACTAACTAACCAAATAATATTATAGTGCGTGAAGTTGCAGCTATTAAAGGTGGCAATAAACTCCATACAACCGGCAAGATGATTCGGTCTATCCCTTCGCTATTGTTACGCAAACGTGCGGCGGCGACAGTCGTTGGAAATGGTGGATTACATACGCTGTCACAAATGTCATCTTCTTCGGTTAATCGATGTGCTCCTTCTGACAGATCAATCATTATTGATAATAGGAGTACATATTATGCAGGTGTCTCCTTATTGACACAACCCAATAGAAACATGACAACTGCATACCAAGGAATACCTGGTGATGGAAAACACAATTCTCATCTAATCTCTGATCTTATACCCTTCAGGGCAACACTGAACGATGGAAGGAGGGTTGAAGTGGATTATTTTAGACATGATGAAGATATTGAAGAGGACGAGTATTTTGCTGGATATGCTCTTATGAACCTTATCATTCGAGAAGGAAGGTCTTGGCCCTTTGATCAAGAGTTTGAGACAGTGGATGATTGGCGAGGGTATTTCCTTTCACACACTGCATTTGTCGTAAGAGCAATCAACAATGGGATCGACTCATCCAAAAACCGAAATTCAAGTAGTGCTGGTGAAATTTTAGGATGCTTTTATATCAAACCCAATTTCCCCGGGAGGTGCTCACACATTTGCAATGGTGGTTTTATAACAGCACCGCGATTTCGAAGGATAGGCGTTGGGAGGTTGATGGGCAGAGTATTTCTTAGAGCGGCTAGGGATTTAGGTTACAAGTCCAGCTATTTCAACCTCGTCTTCAAGAGCAATAAAGGTTCAGTTTTGATGTGGGAAAGTCTCGGCTTTCAAAGAGTATCAGTTCTTGAAAATGCCGCTGACTTGGAGGGATTGCAAGAACTAGATACAGCATACGGCTATCGCTATGATTTGGAGAAGTTACCTGATAACTACAGACCTTAAAATATATTATCATTCCTTTGCTAACAACAAATATTGATATTTTAGAAGTTTCCTACTGCCTACGTTGCTGTGATATTGTATTATGCAAGTTATAGATACAGCCTGTTCATGGGATTTATGTCATATCATCGTGGTCATGACGAAACTCTAAAGAGTTCAATCCCTCCTCGAATATCTTCTTCCGTTCAGCCAATCTATCCTTGTAATTCTCGCGTACTTTTGTTTGGTAAACTTGACAGCAGCATAATCCAAAAGATATGTAAAGTACACCAATAACAAACATCATCCAAGACACAGTCTCGATGAATAGAGCTGCAGTGTAATCGAATGGAAGCGCATTCAGGGCTCCAGAAGATGGCTTCAAATTGTTTTCCTCGACTGAGACTACTCCAATAAAACAGTAAAAGTAACCTCTTGGTATCCAGTTCCAAAAGAGACCACTTTCTTTCAGTATACCCCACCATTCTAGCTCGTTCATCATTATCAATACACAGAAACTCGAGATGAACAATTTGATGAGCAGTTCAATGCCATCAAATGGCAGGTAAACCAAACTAACAATTTGTGCTATCAGCAATAGGGCAGCTAT
>JALLBI010000033.1:0-23885 GCA_036940125.1 Mediolabrus comicus
AGCAAAAGCAAAATAAGATCATGATGACGACGATGAAGGTTGCATTAGCATTACTGGTCTCGTGTTCAGTGACAGCACTATCCAGTGCTTTTGTTTCTCCAAAGGTGCCGCTGCCACAGTTCAAATCTTTGTCATTGAACCACCAACGTGCTTCACATACAATTCCCACGCTATTCATGTCCAGCGATGGCGGTAGTGAAAGCGGTGATAACAGTACTGATGAAGAGGGCGCTGATCTTGCTGCTCAGTTCTTTCAGGCTATGAAAGATCGCAATATCTCTTTCGAGGGGGATGAAGTTGAGTATGCCGATTTAGAGGATGATGAGTTTGAGTCTTCTGATTCTTCATCTGAATCAGCCTCGTATGATGCAGGTGGCGATATTGATGACAGCGATGATGCTATTCTTAGAGAGTATGATGTATCCATGACTGGGGAAGGGGCGTCATTAACTAATGAACAGATTTATGATGAGATGAAGGATCGAGTGTTTGAGAGTGCAGGTGCATTCGTGGAGTTGACCAAGGGAGTGACCGAGGATGGAGACTACGATGATTCATCATCAGCAATGGTGTATAATCCTCCTGTGAAAGTTCCTGATTCTGGATTAACAGCTGGGGAAGTTGTAGAACTTGGTGAGTGCAGTATCTACATAAGATATGTCATCATATATTTTTATTTTACGTGATTTGACTTTTTGACGCGGATCATTTTGTACTTTTTCTTGCAAACAAAGTTTTACGGGCACTACGCAACAATGACAATCCAACGAAAGATCGTGGTGTTGAGATATTATTTGGATACTCTAGCTCTGAGTCACAAATCGTTGAACAAATTGAATCGGAAATGCTCTCTCCCGCTGAATATCGGTCATTCTTATCCATGTCGGAGGATAACATGGCATTGTTTACCCATCAGGCAGCTGTGATTGATAAGGCTGATTTTTCACCTGATAGACTCAAGGGCTACTTTACTGCGAGATTGCTTATGAACGCAGATGGTTCATCAAGTGTTGATGATGTTTCAGTCAACTTCATCTTATCCACGACGGGCACAAACGATGACGACTGTTGGTTAATTGATAGCATGCTCATCCGTCCATCCAAAATGAGGAGGAGGAGGAGACGTTGAGGGAGATATAGGAGCTATTGACGGACGACTGTTATAACTCTTAGTCGGTATCAAGATAGAGGGAGAGTGAGTATGAAATACTGTTGGTGAAACTGCTTGCCGTTTTGACCATCTGGAGCTTGGAGCTTGACAATCTGAGTATGGTACACCTAAATATCTTATTGTCAACCAGGATTTTTTCCCTGTAATAACATTTGTATTAGGAAACAAAAGGAGCTTTTGATTGCGCTCATTCTTGAGATAGAACTACTATCCTCTTCTCTGCCTCCAAAATAATTACCCAGGAGAAGTTGCAAGGATCAAGGATTCCAGGGGTACAACTTATCATAATTTTACGTACTACTCCTAGAGAGAGAAATTAACAAGATCATCTTTTTCACCCCATTGCCACCCTTTATTAGACTCTTTTTTAAGGGGTAAATTTCTCCAGACTACCACAACCCAAAACCTCCCAAAACCCAAAAAACGAAAACAATCAACCCAGCACTACTTACCAACGAGACAATCAAGCTCTGCAAATAATGACATCTCCAAGCCGCTTGGCCGGCGGAAGAACGAGGCGCCTACAGACAAATAGCCGCGCAGGAAATCCTATTCGCCGTCCTCCCAATAGCGGGTCAAGCATCAGCAGTGCTGGTAGTCTGTTAGGCGAGCATGAAAATCATTTTTTACCAACAATTAACAATAGCACCAACAATTATAATGCCCCCGAAAGATCGAGACAGCAACTAGCACGCACTCTACTCGCCGTGGCATGTTTGTGGCCTCTCCTCTTTCTAATTATACCGCCACCAGCACCAGATCCATCTCATATGGCGATCCTCTCTGCTGGAATGTCCGAAATGATAAGTTACGATGACAACAACCCTAACAAATCATTGTCAGCCAAGTTCCAATCCATTGAGAAGCGCGCACATGATAAAATTGACAAAGTGCGGGCGATAACCACACGAAATTTGGCTGCAAAGACAGAATTTCTACAACATGAGATGAAAAATTTACTTCATAGAAAAGATGTTGTTGGTTATGGAAAAGACCGACCGAGAGTAGCAGTTGTGGTTGTTATACCACAACCAACTAAAGTGGAAGGAGGAGAAGGGACTGAAGATGATTTAGAAATGCGCATCTTAAATGGAGCAATTGATGCAGTGCAATCGGTCTTCTCAACAACAGATAGGAATCGCATATTTATTGTAACTGTTGTCATGGATGGACGCGGCAAAATTGGGACTTTCGCAGCGAAGTTGCAGGATATTGATGCAGGTAGGACGAGGCATCGACATGGAGAAGAGATGCATACACATGATCATCATCCTGCTGATTGGAAGAAGCATGATCACGAAGAGGAAGGGAAGGATGAAGAAGAGGAGCATTATCACTCTGAGAAGATCTATACTATTTACAACCACGAGGTCAAAGGTGTTTCGAGATCCCGGAAAGACGCTGTTCACTTCATCAATGTCCTTTCTAAAAAACACGAACAAGCAGGACTCAAGGCTCCAAATGAGGATTTGATTTTGCTATTCTTACGCTGTGACTCTCGCTTACGAGAGCATAATGATAACAACCGGACATGGTTGGATGATGTGACGGATGCACTGATAATACCATCAACTGATGAAAATGAAGATATAATGAGCAAATTGTCGACAGGCACGGAAAAGGACAAGAAACCAAAACAACATACACCAATGCAAGCATCCAATGCTGTTTCTTTTGTTGTAGATTCATCTTCTACCGATACTGAGGGAAATGTAGAAATACATTCATCCCATGTAGGAGAAACACTATCATTTGATCAATGTTTACGTCCTCGGCCATCCTCTGCCACTGGAGAGCAAATGGCTCTTTCTAATGGAGAGTCATATCCAACAACTCTGACTCAGGTAGCGACTGCGCTTCGGTTACGAACGTACAATGCCTTTCCTGCCAACGATGAAGCGCTTACCAGTCATTTTAGTGCCGATGTAGAATTATCCTTCAATTTGTGGATGTGTGGCGACGGAATCGATGTACTACCCAATGCCCGGGGAATTGTTTCCCCTGGAATTCTCCCCGCCCCCTCCCTCTCTCCGCCGTTGGCAGGGCGGATTGTAAGCGCATGGATGTCTGGACATGGGGATGATGTATATGCAAACAACATACTTCATTGTATTGCAAAAAGATCAGCACAGGAGAGCATCCTTAACAGAGAAAAGAGTGGATTGCAACTGAAGGATCATTCCATGTCGGAAACGAAGATACTTGAGGAAAAAACTAAGCAGTTGAACGATATGCTCGTGAGGATATCTTCCGAGGCTAAGGCCTCGTCTTCTTTCCCATCTGGCCTTTCCCAAAAGTGCCGACCGTTTTCGTGGTATGCTCAAAATGTCCATCCCCAGAATGACTTCCATGAAGGAGGAGATCAAGACGAGGCAAAGAAACAGGCATGGATGGGTGAGGCAATAAAACAGGACAGTGATGCCAAAATTGTTCCATCGAAGCCACTTGACGCAGAAAGAATGGCGATAATTTCAAAAGCTACTCCTGTCAATATCAAATACGTGGATCTATCTGGTGGGCATGTTGATCATCCGCACAAAGGTGGAATGGATGAAAACGGCAACTTTGGTTACGTCCACGATGAAACGTTCCTGATCAAGAACCCACCACATTTTCAGATCAAAGATGACAACGACCGTAGTGTATTGTGCAAGAAAGGTGATCCAAACTACCAGATGCTCACGAAGAAGGTTTTCGTTGATCTGCCTAATCATGAGGCTGCAGCGAAAAGAGCCGAGCACGGACTTTCCAAAGAAAGACGTGCAAAGATATTCTGCTTGGTCTACACGATTGAAAAGAACCACGGATCCATACCAGCGATAAAAGAAACCTGGGGGTGAGTTCTTTTTTCTTCGCTGAATAGATGTTGATTGTTTGTCAATTCCAATCTTTACTCACAACACTTTTGTCTTTGATGTTGATATGTGAGCACAGTCAAAAATGTGATGGATTCATGGTAGCCTCGACAAAAACAGACAGAGAACTTGGCACGATCAATATTCCTCACGAAGGACCTGAAGAGTACAACAATATTTGGCAAAAGGTTAGATCAATGTGGTCGTACGTCTATGACAATTTTTACGAGAAGTATGATTGGTTTCACATTGGCGGCGACGACTTGTACCTCATTGTAGAGAACTTACGACTGTATCTCGAAAGCGAAGAGATTCAACTGGCTTCAAATGGAGGACACTACTTACCGAACGGCTCAGAGGAAACTCAGACTCCACTATTTCTTGGGAGAAGGTTTGCAGAGGGTGGTAACATGGATAGGATATTCATCAGCGGAGGTAGTGGGTATACAATGAACAAGGCCACGCTAAAGAGTCTCGTAATGGGATTCTCTACTTGCCGCGCACACGCACACACGTTTTCGGAAGACGTATTAGTCGCTTCGTGTTTAAGAAAGCAAGGCATATACCCCTACGATACAAAGGATGAGAAAGGAGGCGAGCGGTACATGCCATTCGCGCCTGGTCATCATTTGAACTATTATCCACCTGCAGATAAAACGACTGATTGGTATAGCAATTACAGCATCGATTGTAAGTGGGGCATCGATCATTGCGCAGCCAAAAGTGTGGCATTCCATTATATCAAAGGAGATCTGATGAGGAGAATGCATGCAATTTTGTATCACTACTGCTAGTTGGTAGACGGCTAGAGCGGTGTGAGTTCCATATGTATCGAAAGTGTATTCGTTCTACTTATCAGAATTTAGTGACTATAGTGCAACATCCTCGAAGTTTGCCTCCACAGAGCAGAGGAAAGAGATGTTGCAGTATGGATCGCGGCTTCTACATCTTTTGGACCACAATACAGTAGAATTGAGAATAATACGTCATCCGTGAGCGTCGAAAGCGACGCCGACGCCATTGGGCTGTTTGGGTCATACTCGCCACCGTTGACGCCAACGCTCAATTGTCCCATCTTCGCTGCAATGTCATCATCATCCTGTGTCCCATTGACGCTAACGCCCAGCTGTCTCATGTTTACTGCAATAACATCATCATCATCATGTGTCCCAGCCATTTGAATGAAAGACGATAAGCCGCCTACAGTGAAAGACTGACCGTACGTGCGAGAGAGCAATGACGTTCCTTCCTACTTACCATAAATACCAGTACACAATTCTACGAGTAACTCTAAACCCTCCTCACTTTTATTTGCTTGAGCTTCCACGTTGCGTTGAAACAAGATGACGCGACGAGGATCTTATATTCCGAGGAGATCTCGCTCATAAGTACAACTCAACCATGATGAAGTCTCTTGCAGCATCCTGTCTACTCGTCGTGGGTGCTTCGGCATTCTCTACAGCACCACGCTCCTTCACTGGGCTGTCGATACCGCAGTCATCGTCGACTCTTTCCATGTTGCCCACAAAGAAGAATGAAGATAGTGTTAGTTCTTCCAAATTTTATCCATTCCCAAGCACTGACTCGTCATCCAACTTCCGTCTAGATGCTACCCCACCCAAATCCAACGAGGAAGTCACTGATGGATCTGCTGATGTGCGTCAGCTCCTCGGAGTTAAGGGAGCAGCTGGAACTAGCGATATCTGGAAGATTCGTCTTCAACTTACCAAGCCAGTAACTTGGATTCCATTAGTTTGGGGAGTTATGTGTGGAGCTGCAGCCTCTGGTAATTACCACTGGATATGGAATCCTTTTGATCCCAACGATAGGGATGTCATGCTTGGATTGGAAGATACTGCCAAGGGGTTTGTTGCCATGATTTTGGCCGGACCTTTCTTGACGGGTTACACTCAAACAATTAATGATTGGTATGATCGTGAGATTGATGCAATCAATGAACCTTATCGTCCGATCCCTTCAGGAGCAATCAGTGAAGGGCAAGTTATTTTTCAGATCTGGTTCTTGCTTCTTGGAGGATTAGGAATTGCCTATGGACTTGATGTTTGGGCTGGACATGATTTCCCTACAGTGCTTGCGCTGAGTATCTTTGGTTCTTGGATTTCCTACATCTACAGTGCACCTCCATTGAAGTTGAAGCAGAATGGATGGGCAGGCAACTATGCACTTGGATGTTCCTACATTAGTTTGCCATGGTGGTGTGGACAGGCTGTGTTTGGTCAGTTGGATCGTCCAGTTTACTTCATCCTTCCTATCCTATACTCTATTGCTGGCCTTGGAATTGCAATTGTCAATGACTTCAAATCTGTTGAGGGAGATCGTCAGCTTGGGCTCAATTCTCTTCCTGTTGCATTTGGAATTGATGGTGCGAAGTGGATCTGTGCTGGATCAGTTACATTGACCCAACTGGGTGTAGCTGGCTACCTACAAAGCATCGGCGAATCAACATACGCAGCAATCTTGCTTGGATTACTATTGCCACAAATCTATTTCCAGGCCACTTTGCTTTTGCCAGATCCAGTTGCCAATGATGTGAAGTACCAGGCATCATCACAGCCATTCTTTGTGTTTGGTATCTTGGCAACTGCATTGTGCCTTGGACATCATGACTTTACAGCTTAAAAGTCAGTAAATCATTCATTATTGTTACTTAAATAATGTTATACTGCAGAACTTTGAAGATTGGTGTTTATGAATGATGTCTTGATAGCTTTCACAAATGAAGACGCCGAAAATTTGTCTGATGAGTGTTCATCTTCTAAACCTTGCCGTTCGAGCTCATATCTTACCTGATTAGCGATCGGTCCTCCTCCTAGAACGCGACGAAGAGCATCGTGCTTTCCTAACTCACGATGGAAATACGCAATCCTCTCATCAAGCTTTGCTTTCCCTAGATGGTGTCTTGCTTTTGCTTCGCGCCTTGTGATTGCAGAGGATTTTATGAGCCTATCAGTCGCGGCCTCCCAGGTGAACTCCTTGACAAGTTCTGGTGTAAGAGGTTCCGGCTCATGAGTTAGCGCCCACCGTAAGTTCGCGATGAACTCCCATTTATTCCGATAAGCTAAACAATTAGGGAATTGCAAAAAGAATTTGTTTGATTCGTGCACTGGAATGATGACAAACTTCCCCATAGCAAGAGCTTCAAAAGTGGTTGTGCACAGAACTTCACTTGTAGACGGGTTGATAAATGTTTTGTATTTCCCAAGAAGAGAATGATCGACTGGACCACAGAAATTTGCTGGTATTGGCTTCCGACGATATTCATACCTCGATTTGGGAACTTCGATTGTCTTGATTTTTCTCAGATTTTCCTGAAAAATGGTCTCATCTGCATCAGAATCACTCTCCTCTCCGTCTGCACGGACCTTTCGATTATTGTTTCGCCTACCATGAAACGCACGTTTTATTTCACCTTCTTCTGGACCTGATCCATAAACATCGATCTTAAAATACTTGCCCGTGCACTCATAATAGAAGTCTTGCAGTTGTAGCATTTGCTCAAAACCCTTAGCCCATAAGAGCTTACCAATGTAATAAACTTGACCGCCTACCTCTTCATTTAAAGCACTAGAAGATTCTGAGTCAGTACAATTGAGAGATGCTTCCAGCGCTCTTCTCCTTCCTTCAGATATAAACGCTTCTCTCACTCCATGAACATTTTGGCAAGTTTCCTTTTCCGGCGCATATGTTTGTAAGACTCCGCTGAGCTTTATTACCTTGTGACAGTACGCTCTAATCATTGCAGAAGACATTACGTGGATGGCTGGCGCTGTCCACAAGCCATGAAACTGACCACTAGCATATTCAACATAATTCGTGTGCACAACTCCAACAACAAAACCAAACACTTTGGTCCAACCTTCTCCAGGTGCTCGATACCAATTCAGATGCTCTGGTTCTTCAAGCACACAAACTGCATCCGAAAGGTTGGTTCCTTCTTCCGTTTTCGTTTGGTTTGTGAGATACGCACAAATATCTCCCATAGCGAATATACTTTTCAAACCACTGTGATATCTTGCATTATAAAACAAAATCCTCAATCCATTAACAGGATCTGCCTCATCACTCATATTTGCGCCTCGTAGCCAATCTCGAATATAATCCTCTTGTTCTTGTGGTTGTGAAAAGTTGTTACTACTACCATAGAGTTCAAGTCGGTCTTCCTCAAGTTCCAGCCAGGGTATAACTAAAGTGACCATTTGCTGCGATGATGTTGTTGCTGTTTGGTTATGAGTATTGATTTCTTTCATCTTCCGCGAAAGATATGCTGCTCGGAGTAGTGGGTTAACTGCTGTGCCCGTCCTCCAAGGCAGCGACGCTGTTGTGACAATATAGATCCTCCGATTTGGCAAGGATAAGTCAGATTGAGGCATGATATCGTCATCATCACCATCTAATTGAAAGAATGTACCATTATTCAAAACTAAAGCATCATGTTCCTGATTTATTAGTGTGAAACTAACCGCTGCCATTCTATCTAGAAAGGTTCTCCTCGCTTCTTCCAACTTTTCATTCATCTGCTGCAGTTGCTTCTTGACCGTGCGTCGCGTTGAAGTATGTCTATTCTTCCGTTGAAAGAGCCGGTTCAGAAAGAAGAACCGATTCTTACCGCGTGGTTTGGTAGAGGGAATGGTGGTTGAGTTGACAATCTCCAATGCTGTACTAACACCGTCAAGCACAGCTCCACCGCGGGGTATGTGTATGCCCAGCTGTTGCATCGGCATTGAATAGATGCTGGCTGTCAAGAAGACAAAGACGACAGCCACCACCGTGCACAATCGTCCCACAAGAGTCTTTGGAGACACCGCCATTGTTGTTTGTACAAGATAGACCCTTCAACCTCCCTTCAACCTTCAACTGTTGTTTTGCGCTGCGCGCAGGCTGAGAGAGTTGTGAGATTTGAGATTTGAGAGTTTGCCTTTTTTCACTGCTCCTCCTATCCTACCTCACTCATCACCACATCCGCATCATCCGCCATTCAGCACATAAGTATCTACATTCATCCCTCAAAACCTAGCATAGAAAGCCCTGGAAAGAACATAATGATCTCTACAGCTACTACAATAGTAGTTCCAGCCTCAATAATGGTGGCGTATTGTTCAAGTTTGTTGCAATTGACGACAGCGTTTGGCGTCGCTACGCGCAAGCCAATGATCAAGACACAGCACATTCATAATATGATGTCGACATGGGATGATTTTTCTTATGATGACGATGATGACTTGCTAGATGTAGGCGTGGATGCTGATTTTGTAGCTGCAGATGAAAACGATGATCCTGTTGCAAAAGCAATGGCGGGGATGTCACTTGAGCCGCCTGCAATTTATTGGGAGGGACAGCCTATTGATGTTCCACAAGGTTCTCAATTAGAATTGAGCGAGGAGAATGTACAGGGTGTTCTAGCTGCATGCAGAGAAGAAATTGGAACAATGTTTGGTTATCAAGCAGAAAATAGAGGAGTCGGGATCACTGGTGGTGTAGATTTTGTTGAATTAGATGGACCTACAGTCGTTCTGCACTTAAAAGGACGATTTTGGCATCAGAGACCGACAGTTTTGCAGCGTGTTGGGGCATATTTGATGGGACGGATTCCAGAGATAGTAGATGTTGTAGTGGAAGACGAATATGAATTAACTGACGAGGCGAATGACGCTGCAATTCTTGATTAATAACAACTTAACTTCCAATGAAAAATGAAACACAAACATACATACACACATGCAAAGGTCTACACCTTTTAAGATTGGCAGACCTACCATCCATATAATATTCCGACCACCTTTCACTTTGTTAAGGTTCTGTAAAGGTCTTTTAAGTTGACGGTGGTCCTGTTATTGACACTAAAAATGTCAGCATAATGATCACGGATTTTTGCCCAACTGCCCTTTCCAAATTCTTCCACACCTTGCAGTAACGCACCCTTTTCTTCCTCTGAATATGGGACCCTTCTAGTTTTCTTCTTCGATGGAGCAAACTTGAGTTCGACCTCGTTTTCAGAATCAGAATCAATCGTAAGAGTATTCTTCTCATTCTTCCGTTTTGTGCCGTTCTTCTTTTCTACTAGGACAGGAGTTTCTTGTTCTTCTTCCTCCTCAGAGTCACTCTTATCGCGATACTCTGGCTTCTTCGTTTGCTTCCTTGCCTCACGTTGAGATATCACCTGCCCACTACTTGACGACGTCGCTGACGGAGACACGGGAGACGTAGATGTGATTTTCTTTGTAGGCGCTGATGATGTTGGTGGAGTAGAAGAAGATCCATTGTCAAAGTAACCAAGTTGAAACAACTTTGGAACCGGTAGTTCCTTTTCCAACTTCTTCAAAAGTGCCAAGAGAGATAGTTGAAGATGCTTCAGCGGAAATGCTTTTTTGACAAGCAAATCTTCTATGCTCTCAACCAAAGAAATTGCCGACGACTTCGCTCGCTGAACGGTAGAACTACGCTTGATTTTCAGCATCGCATCGGGGATGAAAAGATTTTTGTCAATATTCTCATGATTTTCATGGATCTTCTCCGCAGTTTGGTTGTATTGGTTGATAGCGTCTTGGAGATTACTGAAAAAAGTTTTGGGTACCTTCTTTTTGCTAGGAGTATTCGCATCATCCTCTTCAATTTCACTGATCCCCGATGAAAGTTGGCTCCTCAATGTTGCCAGTGCTCCTAAAGCTTCAACCTGACTGATCAAACGATTGATGGGTTCAGAGAGTTCACTTTCAAATGAGAATGATACAGTCTCAGCCACCAGGCCAAGTTCTCTTGCCAAGGAGTTCCACTCATCTTCTGTCATCTCAATCAAGGAGGGCATTTTCTGTGTTGAAGTGTCGGTGTCATCCTTACCCTCATCATCGTCTGAAGGATAGGCCGATCTCACACAAACATCAATTACCAACTTTGCCAAGAGGAGACGAGATCTGACGTTATCATCTTTCAGCACAGACAACTGTCCCAAATAATGATCCAGCCTTTTAGCTAGGATAGCAAAGGACGCGACAGATGGAATGGAGGATCCATCGGGTCCCTCATCGCCTTCAAGCGAGAGTATTTCATGACATGTTGCATCAATTAAATCTGATGTAACCTGATCAGGAGCCGGAGTTTGGATCATCGATTGCTTTTTAGGCAGAGGACGCATACTGCCACCACCCCTCTTTTTACCTTTGTCCTTTGTACGTTTCAATGATGGCATCATGGAATAATATGAGATTATGTTCTAACTCTGTCCCCTCGCTCGTTTCATTACATAGCAACAATGCTGCATGCAGCGCTTGAAAATGAAAAATGAAAAATGAAAAATGAAAAAGCCGAAAATGAAATCCAACGACCTTGAACCCTTTCACTTTTTAGAGATCCTTTTTTTGTAAACAAGTCGCGCGTGTGATCAAATTCTACTATTCCACCGTTTCCAAGTCTTCAATTAGTGACACAACACCACTACATGCCACAGTTTATACAATTGTTCTGTGTATTCATATCTAGCTATGAATAAACGCATCCACGTGGTCCTTAGTACCTACCTTTCCCACTTTTCAAAGAAGTGGAACGATGGTGCCATCAACCAACTGCAAAATTGGATCTTGGTACCTAGTGATGGACCGGAACCCTTTTATTGAGGGCATTTGAAGCCTTGGACTTTGCTATATGCCCGCAACAACATCTAGCATAGCGTTGGATACTATCACAGAATATTATTATTGTAACCTTTTCTTGCTATTTTGAGATATAAAAGAGCGGCGGGTAGATCAATCACTTAACAAGATTGCCTCTCTGCCTTTGTGTCACTCCGAACAGAACCCTATCCAAATGAGCCCATCGGCGGCCGTAGCTATACCTCAATACACAAAAGTCCATAGTCAGAAACCTGCCGACGCTGACTTATACAACATGGATAGCTCTCTAGATTTTGATTTGTTGGCAGAATACTTGTTGGAAGATTTGGGGGCGTCTGGAAGTGGATTTGATTTTAGGTAGGTTGGCATTTGCATTCACACAAAATATATACGTTTTACCGGATATACACATCCAGCTAACTCGTTTTTGTTTTGGTTACTTCTTATATATGCTGTGGTGTGGGGATAGCCCTGAGAATCCCACTGTATCACCTCCAAATGTTGTGCCGAATCAAATGGCGGACCCTGGGGTCGTCACCCCTCATTCCGATCCACCGTTTTTTGCAGATCCATTATTGACAGAGCCAAACCTACTTATCAACGGTGATATGACAAATGAGTTATCTCAGGTGCAACAAATCATGGCTGATCAGTCGAGGACGCCAGCTCCTCCTACCACGAAGACGACCCAGTCTCAAGTTCACACCTCGACTAATAATCAAACTGCTGCGGTAGTAGCTCCAGTGATGGCGGCTAAGACAAAGCCATTAGCACCTGTAGTCCCCCAAGCAGCTGCGGTGCGCCCTCTTGCTCCAAACCCGCCCCAACCCAACAAGCGACCCCGTGTGGATGCTCCAGGTCAAGGGGGGAGTCAAACGAGTACCACTCCCAACTTCTCATTAGCGTCCGCTTCAGCAGCGGCGGCAGCAGCAGCAGCCGCAGCCGCAGACGCATCAAAACCAAAGTCTCAGGCTCAAGTCGACCGAAGACGTGAGCGTAATCGAATTCTTGCTCGTCGCACCCGCCTAAGAAAGAAGTTCTTTTTTGAGTCGCTCCAGAAGGACGTTTCCGATTTACAAAGGGAAAATGCAGCCCTGAAAAGCATTGTTCGATCTCGCCTGAAACCAGACGATGCCCGAGCTCTCCTGTCCCAGTGCAACGCGAATGAAAAGCTACCAAATGTTGCCAGCAATGGACAGGGTAGTACCACGGATGAAAATGTTGCTAGGAACAGTGCTGACGGGGACGGTGTCGTCAAGCAGCTCGATAAGGAGGATTTCAATCTCATATCAAGCATCCAAAACTCCCAGCAATGTTTCGTCATAACTGACCCAAGTCTGCACGACAATCCAATAGTCTATGCTTCTGATGACTTCCTCACACTGACGGGATACTCCCAAGAAGACGTTCTAGGGCGTAATTGCCGCTTCCTTCAAGGGACTGAGACCAGTCAAGAGAAGCTTGGCCTCATCCGCAAGGCAGTGGCTGCTGGGGAGGATGTTAGTGTAACATTCGCCAATTACACTTCCGATGGTACCCCGTTTTGGAACAATCTTTTCATTGCTGCCCTACGAGATGCAGACAACAATATTGTTAACTTTATTGGTGTCATAGTCAAGGTTGACTCACCTGAACCTGGAGACAGTGAATACGGCAAGGTTCTCTCCAAGAAGAAGTAGTAAATAATAATGTCACATGAGATCGAACCTTAGGAAACCACGAAAATTAAAAGGAAGGGAACAGACACGACTAAATATGCACCTGATACCATATAGCCTAAAACAATTTAGTAAATTTGCACTGTTATTATTATTAACATCATTATAGTACTACTTCATCAAAGGCCAGGTTTAACATGGCGAATAATACACCGTTGTACAAGATTTTGTCTTGTACCTCTGCGTGATCCCCAACACCATCATATTGTCTTTGATCGCAGTACAGTATAAGTGATTCAAGGCAACATGCTGCGGTACAGGTAATGCCGCCGTATCCTGCAATTGGGGTGGCTTATTCAAAATGATATGCCGTAAATGAGGGGGGAGAGGCGGGGGTTCCTTCGTATACTCATCCAAATCTGGCATGGAATGGCCATAAACTTCTCCGTCCGGGTCTTCCCTTCCCTGTGCAGAACCCTTTTTGTCACCAGTGGAATCACCCCCAGTTGAGTCATCTCCCGCAGAAGGTTGTTGAGCATGGAACACCGAGCAGTGATCGGCATGTCGTTCATTTTCGAATTCACGATCACCAGTGTAGGCTTTGAAATCAGTGACATCAATGAAGTTGTTAATCCTTCCCTCAATGTCTGCGACCGTAGGTTGGTCGGGGGCGAAGCGCCATTCGTCGTCAACAATAAATTTGAATGCATGCTTGCCTCGTTTTAAGTTGTGAATATAGGTGAAATCATTACCGGAGCGATGCATGGGTATTTGCCTCGACCAGCCATTGAAGGTTCCTGTAATGTACACGTTGCGTCCGCCATGCTCCCAACGAAATACAGTGGGGACGGTATCTTCCTCCGCGGCGGATATTGATGCCAAGTCCAAGGGAATGTTCGCACCGCCACTGTTACTGTCAGAACCCATGGCCATCATATCTGTCATGGAGGTGTCGGATGCAGAACGCTTCACGGTACCGCTTCCACCCCCACCGCTGCTGACACCATATTGCTGTGCATGTGCACTCATATAACCCACCGGAGCGGCGCCACCAGGAGGCTTCGACGGCTGCTGCTGACCACTAGATCCACTGTAAGAGCCCCCCTGCCCTGATTGGTGGTGGCGAGAGCCCCCCGCTCCGTTGACTACTTGTTGATTTCCCATCGTTGGTTGATAGGAGTATTGATTTTGTTTGAGTGTTATTGAGTTGAAGATTTTTACCTCTGAATCTACCAGTACAACTTGAAGTACGATATCTACTTACGAGCAACTTTCTATCGATTCTCAAGAGTCAAGAGTAACAGTTTGTGAGGACCAACATTGTACTTTAGCAAGAAGAAGAAGACAATGGCTGGAATCGCATACGAGAGATGGTTCAACCACGAGAACTTTTCAGTGTTATAGTAAACATGTTATTCAATCTTTTGCCACAAATGAACTCTCTTCTTCTCTTCTTTTATCCGGTCTGAGCTGATTGCGAATCCCAAGTAAAGTGTACGACAAAGCTTCAGAAGTGCCAGTTTGGAATTTTGTAAAAGGATGGAGTAAAAATGGACAACCGGATAACATCCGACGTGGGTGATCGATGGATTGGCCTTGCTGTTGTTCCGTAATGATGTTGTCTAATTATGTATATATAGATATATTATGCATCTACATCACCGATGCTACACCTTGACCCATTTATTCTCCCCCCCCCCTTGACAAAGGCTTGGAATCTTCTCCAACATATGAAGAAGATCAGCTATCGTCACTGTCTCCTCCCGTTGCTGCGGATGCTACAGCGGAGAATTGACTCATATCAAAGCGGAGTTTATTGCCATCTTTGAATTTGAATCTGTAGCCAGCACTTTTGTAAGTTTTGGCAAGCATCCCCCTTTGTGTGACGACCTCATCTCCAATGAATCTTTCCATGTCCATGCCTCTCATTTCGCCATCTTCCTTTTTCAAGTGATCTGTCATCTTGTAAATGGTTTCATACCCAAAGAGTTGTGCCATGATATCGTGAAACTTCCCCCTATGAGTGAGGAGAATGTTAGTCAACAGCAGAATCAATAAACGGATGTTGACGTCTCATAATAATACTTACTTTTTCTTCTCATCCCAATCCTCCGGGACTTCCACGAACTCAAATAGTTCCCCATCCATACCCATGGTGATTAAATGCGGGAGCTGAAGAGCCTTCTTAGGCATCTTAGTCATGATATTGTGGGAGTGTTCCGCTCTCCACCTGGCACCACCAATGTTGTTTTCTTGTTGCCATTTGTAGAGAAGAGTGGCAAAAATTCGACGATTCTCTGGGGAATCATTCCAATTCCCGAAGCGACCGTCAGAAAGAGATCGTCGTCTTTGCGCGTCGGCTTCAGACTGGGCAATTTGCCGTTTTGTCCTCTTGGAATCCGTTGCAATCATCATTTCACTAGCACCAGGTACATTTGGGCCAACCATTTCATCATCATCATCAAAACTTCCTACGTTGCAGCCACCACGTTCAAGCATACCAGCACTCCCGTAAAGCTCTTTGTAATGTTCATGAATTTCAAGCTCAACTTCTTTGAGTATGGCTTCGGCTCTCTCAATGCCTTCTCTCATCTTCTTCTGGGCTGCAGATTCGTTCTTCTTTTTTTTTGCAGCACCGGCACCAGCACTGCCTGCCCCTTCATATTTTCCGGCTCCTCGGAGGGGAACTGTCGATGAAGTTCTCTTATTGTCATTCAATATTGCATTCCTCTTCCTCTCCTCCTCCTCGGCAATAGCTTCGGTGTACACTGATTTTACCTCGCGGCGTTCACGGGTGGATCGTCGTCGTTCGTCGTTTACCGTGTCATTTTTCTCCTTCTTGGCTAGGCGGGTAGATCGTCGGGTACCCTTGTTCATTGTGCAGTAGCGGGATGGTAATTTGCAGTGGGATCGGCGGAGTTGGTTGCTGTTTGTTGTTTGTTGTTTGTTGTTCGTTTGGATTTTGTTGTTTGGATTTTGTTGTTTGGATTTTGGTAGGTTGGCCCGTACGTGGGCATCTCTGTACGTTGAGAAAGCCCAACGTACCAACGCACGAAACGAGAAACCAATGCGAGAAACCAATGCTGCAAAAATAAAATTTGAATTTTATCTGCCTCCACCGCCCTCTGAATCCAAAGCAAGCCATCTCAAGTAGCTCACACTTCTTCAATTGAACACTCATTCATCGGATCGGGTGTGCATCCATTGCATACTTGATTGCATCGTCGGCACTTCTTCATATTGAACACTCATTCATCATCGGCCGCATCCATTGCATACTCGATCATCGGCACTTCTACATCGGCATTGGCCGGCATCACATTCATTACATATTCGATTGTATTGTCACTTCGGCGATTGTCAACGATGGAAACATACTACCGTCCCAAATTCGATCGCATTGTTTTCGAGAGTGCGCGCCCCAATTGTCAAGAGCAAGAAGATCACCCGTATCTTCTTGATGAGATGCAACACTCTGATACCTTCATTGGCATATTGGGTAGCATAGCAAATTACGATGCAAGACATCCAGAGCGTAGCTGTGTCGAGTCCTCTTTGATTGCTTTTGCATTCAACTTTGTTCAACATCAGGTTGATCTCAGTAAACCCGATCAGATCCGGGATGTTTTAATCTACTTCCGCGATATGGTTATCAAGTTTGCTCCGCATTATGTTGACATCCTCACGGGGAAACACTCCATCAACTGTAATCTTGGTGAACTCCACCGTGAGCTCTTCAAGCCGAAACCAAAGCGGAGTGTCCAATTCACTGGATTCGCAACAAAACCTTGCCTTACGTGTGAGAAATCTGAGGATGAGTGTACCAACCATGTTGTCCATAGCAATCATAGCATTGACTATAATCTCTTCACTTCAACTTTGGATGCAATGAAGAGTATGTCTGGTTTGGAGATAACTGACGAGAGCTTCTCAAAAGTTGTTGACCAGAGTATTGCATGTGCCGATTCTCAAACGAGGTGTGGTACAAGAGGTAAAGGCAACGACTTCCCTGAGTTCATGGATGAAGTGGATGATGATCCGGTGATGTCAAATTATTGCAAACTCGCTCAGCTGGAGCTAGACAGAAAGCTCAAAGTTGGCAATAGATATTGCAAAGTCCTAACGCCCACCATTATGGACATGCTTGTTGGGAATGTCTACATGGTGCTGTATATATTGTACGCCTATGCCAAGACGGGTCTTCCTGTGCATGTTCTTGTTGCAACTACTCGTAATCATTGGGTATACAAGTCGTTTGGTGCGAACAAAGCTCATATTGTGAGTAGGCTATGCATTGTTGGTTTAGGGTCACATCCAAATTGGAATCAGATATATTTGACCAGAAACGATATTGAGGAAATACTTCGAATGGACGAGGCAATGTCACTCGCACTACAACCTCTTGACGGGTGCATGGTTGACTATGTGGATGAAAATGGTTCTTTGAGAAGCACCCGATTCGTTTGGGGGGCATCTGATGCATTCCAACGTACCTACAACTATCGAAAATACGAGAAGCCTACAAAGCAAAGAATGGAGAAGTTGATGAAGGAGTTGCGTTCGGTATACAAGAGGATTGAGAAGAAGAATACACGGCGCATCCGAATTCAAAAGGTCAAATCTAACCATGAGGCTAAGAGGAAGGAAAATGAATCACTACAGAACAAGAAGTATGCAGCAGAGTCGGCTAAGAGAACGAAGATGGAAGAATCGGCATTGTCACTTTTGTCGTCTACCTAAGGTAAATCTAATATATTCGTACGTGACAAGAGTCTACATATGCATTTGATCCTATTGGCCGGACAGTTTCAAAGGTCCACGTAGCTTCTGTCACATCAGTCGGATCAAGGGATTTCATTGCGACAATCTTTCCACTCTCGTCCACAACATATAGTTCAGTAATCCAATGCGGGTCAGTCGCTCCATCGTCTGTAACTCCATTCAACAATGCCAATTGGAATACCTCGCATCGCTGAGCGTGCAGCTCCACTTGCGCCGCTTTGTTGATATTCCCTGTATGGCACTGTTATAATGTTGTGATTGGCTTCACGTATGCCCAGCATGAGGCTTTCATAAGCATGACCTGCAGTATCAAGTGCGTGTCGTGGTACACATCGTGGCCTAGTTGGGAGGGGGGTCGACCTAGTGAGTTGTTTGGCTTGTTTGGCGGCATATCTGGTAAGCTTGGCACTAGAAGATATCGCCTCAACTGCAACTTTGGCTGCAAATGAAGTGGTCCCACCTACGATGTTTCTCAAATACGCAGATACATTATCTTCCGGAACAATTATTACCATGGCAAGATCCGCCACTCCATCCCCAAGCGTAGACAGCAATTGGACAGGGGCAGCTCGCGTAATGAACTTGTGGGCCTGCGTAGAACAAATGTCCTCAATCCAGGCACCCGTCAATTCTCGAAAGACTGACCCCCAACCAGCCAAGTCATTATTATTGACTGCGGCGAGGTGAAGAACCATGTCTTCCAGAGGACAGAGATTCAATATCTCGGAGTAATTTCCATCACGAAGTGACTCCACGTCCATCTTCTCAGGTATGTAGTCTACCTTCAGTTTGCATGGACGAACTTTAAATGTGTTGAAAAATATGTCAATCAGCTCGTCATCATCGATAACATTGTTATTATCGTCAAGTGTGTCGTCGCCGCCATCACCATCATTTTCTCCGGGACTTGGATTACCAGAAAAGAAGTTGCGTATGAATCGCAAAGCAGTTTGATGGAAGTAACATCTGAGTGGAAGAAGTTCAAGCGTTGCTTGACTCTCATCACTCATCAGCTTTCCATCTGCAGAAACCCTCAGCGCAGGATGCTTCGTCACTATCTGCAGCATAATTATTCCGTCACTATTATCTCTGGGATGTTCATCTTCGTTCGTCCACTCACCCATTAATTTTAGTGGAACATCGTTGCTGACAGCTTCAGCGATGTAGAAATCTGATATGGAAAGGTCCATAAAGGACGCTAATCGATGCTTCTTGCTCTCCACAAACGAGTCTTGTTTCAGCTTGAGCCCATGGAGAACGACTTCAAAATACTTGTGTACATTACGATGCTGCTTTCTCCGAGATCTGTCTCGCCGAGACTGCTCGCAACAATCTTCTGTAACAAGAAGCGAAGGCCCCCCATCATCTTGATCACCCATGAGGTTGCTAAGAAGTTGGTCACGCCGATCCTCTGGTTTGACTTGTTTCGGGGTCAACTTGGGAGGGTCAACTATGTAATCACACCCATCAAAGAGACGTATTGTCACAGATGCATCTTTGACGATGACGCGCAGTCCAATATCAGGGGCAACCTCAGTACCAGCAAGTTTGGCAGCATCGACTCTTGATTCAGCCAAAGGATCTAAAAGAGGCTTTACAGGGACATGCTGCGGAAAAATCTTGACCTTTTTGTGTTGTTCATCTGTTGCATCTGCCTTACAAACAATCCATTCCGCCCGTTGGTCGTCTTCAGGCGGAATGTCAGATAATTGAGCGTAGTCATGCTCGACAGTAGCCCAATCATCTTCGCTTGATTCACTTTCATCATCTTGCTCTTTAGCTATCATCTCATTCCTTACACGACAGTGATCTTTCCGAAGTTCGCTGGTAGTCGTATCGATGGTATAGTAGTTTTCGAATAATAAAGTTTCTGTCAGGTCCATCGTCACGATATCCTCACGAGAAAATGATTGCTGGTGAGACGGCAGTGTCAATACTTCATCTGTTGTGCGATGAGTAACAGATTTTTCCTGACTATTTTGAGTAGGTGCGTCAACTTGTACCTTCTCATGTCGCAAGTTCTGTTGCTCTTCTTTGCTGTTGTGTTCCAGTTGAGATTCTGATAACTCTCTTAACGCTTCCAACTCCTCATCTGACAAAGAAGTGAACTGTATGAACCACTCATTATATGTTCGGTTGAAGCAGCAAAAGGAATCTTGACAGGCAAATATTGAGAGATGCCCCATGGTCAAAGCCACTCCCATCGCCGGTTCTTTCCGACGGACTTTGTCATCGTTTGACTTTAGTATGACAGTGTCCAATGAATCAAGTACTATCAAGTTGACAAAGTTCATTCGAAAGAGGACGTCTTCCCACGACACTGCATTTCGACCTAGTGAGTGAGCGTGACCATTTGTACACAAATCATCATTGTTCAAGAAACGGTGGGCACAGCTCAATAAAGTATTTTCATTGTTGTGTGAGTAACGGTAGTTGCAAATGTAAAGACGTAAATCACTCAATGAAACCTTGAATGCTTGCACAGAAGCGGAGGGTGATACAATATTCGAAGTTAGGTTGATTCCTCCCACCTTGATAATGACACGCGATTCGGTCTTGAAATTGGAAGGAGGAGTATAGTCAATGTTGCAGTCAGTTAAGTTGACAGAAACGTTGAACAAGGACAGAGCACTCTCTTCGTCGACAGAATCTACAACATCACTTTCCGTAGCATTACAATCTTTCAATAGGACAGTCAAGGATGCGAGCCAGTCGAAGTCCATTTCATAACGATAAGTCATGTCATAAAATAAACAGTGAATGCCTATTTCGTCGTAATCATCGACTGCTCCATTCCGGAATAAGATGTCAATGAGAAAGCAAGGAGTCTCTGGTGAGAATGACCGGCAAAGCTTTGATCTGAAGAAAATTGCTTTGGCAACTGTTCCTGGTGTTTTCCTCATTCTCGATTGTAAGTATTGGCATCGATCTACGGCTGACAAGAGACTGAGATTGTCAGCATGGTCCCCTTGGATAGGATGAAAATTAGACAAGTGATACAGAGTCACATCTGAACACAGTAATCGAAGGTTGCGGACACCTTTGGAGGTAGTCAAGGCATGTACCCGTAGCTCATCGACAACAAGACTGAAAGTGCCAGTATCTTGACCCCGAAGTGAAGCAACAATTTGCCCAACATTGACAGAAAGACTAAAGAATTGTTTCCTATCGACAGGCATTTCTCTTGTGTCAGTGTCGGCCTCATCGCTTTCGTCGCCGCCGCAACCAAAGCTGGATAGTATAAAGGAAAGCGACTGGTGTTCTTCAACCGTAATATCGAAAAAAATGTTGGCAATGTCCACACTAAGTTCTTTCTCGGCTTCATTTGCTTCCGAAGACAGAATGTATTGTGGATCGGAAGCATTCATTCCACAACTGTTGACTTTCAATCGGTCATGCACTGTTCTATTCGCGATCTCGTACATATCATCTATCTCGTCATCTGAGTCATCACTTTCTTGTTGCGCTTTTACAGATGAGAGTGGGAGCACTATGGGAAAAGCGCTCATGTTCTTCATTGGTTGTGAGGACCTATCTGAACCATTTCGCTCGAAAAAGTGTTGAAATGAAATTGTCACTGCATTAGTCTCCCTGTCTTCTTCTCTAGTGAGTGCAACCAGATCTGCTCTCTGAGAAACATAAGTTTGTCTTCGCCTCTTTCCACGCTTTAGTTCCGTGCTTTTTGCAAATAGAAGCGCGTTTGTACTTGTTACGCTTGCTTTCAACTCTCTGCACTCTGGAGAACTTGAATCAGCAGAGGCACTTTTAAGTGAAAGATCAGCCTTGACGTTATCTAGCTCAACACCAAGACCAAAGAAAAGCCCGCCTGACGCTTCTTGTGCATATCCATGTCTTTGGAACAAGCGATTTGTATTTGTACTGCCCTGTAAGATTGAGTAGTTTTGGCAAGCAATCATTACCACTATCGAAGGGCATTTTGCCGATACGAATAGACTGAAATTCTCCGTCTTTTCAGCTTCTTCATTCTCAGAAGTTGAAGACTGGGGTAGCGGCAATCTTCGTATCATGTCCAAAAACCCAGTAATAGCTCGCTCTTGATAGGTAATTTCAATAGGGTGTAACTTAATATCCACCCGGCGACTACAATCGTTTGCTGTTACTCCATCTAGCGATTCGCTGACAATCGTCACGCATGAGTCCATCGAATCATCATCTTGAAGAAAGCGCATTATAGACTCGTTGACCAATCTTGTACCACAGGTTGCAGCCATCTGACTCTCGATGTCGAAATGAGATAAGCTGAAGGTTAGCTTCGAATGCGACCCTGAGCGATAATTGACTACGCTAATGTCTCCCACTGACAACAAAATACAATCCAACATGCCATCTTGCTTGATCTGCATGATTGATCTAAAGCATCGAGTGCTATCGTCAACTAAATTCACTTTCATTGTGAATTCTGCTAAGGTTAGTACAAGCTCAGTTTCTTGTACATGATCAACTGCATTTTCTTCTCGGTGATCTTCATTTGATTCTTCTTCATTACAATGAGTCATTGAGTAGTATTGACTCACTGAATGCGAATGATCATTTGCATCGAAAAATGTATCAAATGATAATTCTTCGTCCTCATTTTGAGCCGGAACAAGAAGCCCCCCTCGAAGTTCCCGTGTACGAGCTAGATGCCTAGCTTCTGTGTATTGTTTCATAATCTGGTCATACGTTTCCCTGTAGAACTCATCTCCGAATAGATTATTATTATCCTCTTCTATCTGGTCGGTTTCAGTTTCTTGATCAT
The DNA here is from genome assembly GCA_036940125.1 of Mediolabrus comicus. Classification (NCBI taxonomy): domain Eukaryota; phylum Bacillariophyta; class Thalassiosirophyceae; order Thalassiosirales; family Thalassiosiraceae; genus Mediolabrus; species Mediolabrus comicus. Next base: position 22,851 of record JALLBI010000033.1, read on the forward strand.
TTTCNCCTCAATTTTTTGTTGTCGGAAAGAAGTTACCGATGACCACTTTTCTATCATAGTATATCGGATACTACCTACACCATTACTGTTTAGAATTGTTTGTGGAGATTTTGATCGAATAAGGCTATCGATACTATTTGACTCTATTGTAAGTCCCTGTACATCAAAAGCTTTTGAAATCGATGTTTTCTCATTACCGGTGGTGGCCGAAATACAGTTTGATTCGATCAAGTCGTAATATCTAGCTGAGGCAATACGCATATCTACCCAACATGCACTTGAAGAAGAGCCACCTGAATAGTCTTCTATTTCCTCTCCGCTACTTATAGAGTCGTTATTGATCCCGCTGTTTGAACTGCAGTAATGAGAGCAAGTGCGGATTTTAATACCAGACACATTGATTGACACACGAAGTGACTTCATTGCGGAATCAACAAGCGACGAAAAGAAGCCAGGAACAGCCATATCATCATCCTCTTGGTCTGAGGTCTTCCATTCATGTTGTTCTTTACTTTTCGTTTTTGCATGTCTATTTTTCCCAGGAGACAGAACAAATGATAGACCATCCAATTCCACATGCACCTTCAGCGATAAGCCCGCAATGTTTTCACTCCCATCCGCACTATTATTACCAAATACGCTTCTCAGTATTGCAGCGGTTGCCATGCGAGTTGTACTACTGGAGGCTGCTTCTTGATCAGAAGAAGATGATGACGATGATAATGATGAATCAAGAAGACTGATACTGAGAGCTAATCTACGAATACATGCTCGCCGCACACATAGATTGAGACCATCGTCAACTATGAATGAATTCAAATGATCAGCATCCAGTTCGACATCAACCAAAATGAGTTTTCCCTCTGCCCAATCAATGTCTAGTATAGAGCGGTGGAGATCAGCAGCAGATTTTTTAGAGAGGAACGGTCCGAGGGCCCTTCTAAGGAGAAATGCATAGAAACGATGCCTCCAAGACCAAGTAGAAATGGCAGAATTCATTATATCCATTGTTTCGTAGCGAGCGCATCATTCGTC
>JALLBI010000034.1:0-23014 GCA_036940125.1 Mediolabrus comicus
CCACGTCCCTTCCCATCTTTTGTTTGTCCAGCTTTGAATGGTGGAACCAAATCTGGTGGAGCACGTGATCGACGTCTATCGTTCTCTTCATACTGCTTCGATGGATCTTGGCCACCCTGCGCTCTCCAAATCTTACGAAAGTAGGCCCACTGTTCATCTGTGTAGATTGGTAATGATTTCGAGTCGATACGATTTCCGTCTTCGTCGTATGTGGCGAGATAGGACTCACAGTTGCGTAGGTCATACATCTCTTTAAGCGTAGGTGTCTTTTTGAAAAGCCATTTGGTTGAGGCGGGTACTCGGACTGACTTGAGTAGTGCACGCTCACGCTGCTGCTGTTCCTCTTGTTGCTGCTGTGCTGACAAATTGTTTGCCCACATGACCATGAGACTGCACATGAAAAGAACCGGTATAATGAGACGGAGAGAACTCTTTCGAACTACAAACAGGACATCGTTATCGGATGGTCTGCCAGCTCTATTTGGACTATTGGCATGTTCAGCGCTGCTGCTGGTTCGTGGAGAGGAGGCACCGGCCTCAAGGTTGTCGGCTTCGCTGTCTCTCGTTTTTTTTTTCGGCGGGGTTCTTCGTGAGAGGAGCGTCGTCATCGTTGTCATGTCGTTGATATTCAGAGGTCAGAGGCCACACAAGCTAATGGCACAAAATAAAACACAAGAGTGTGGTGGTATTAATAAGTATGTAAGTAGATGGTGTTACTCGGTTACTTACTCTTGTGTTTGTTTTGAATCCTTTTGAATGAGCTCCTTTCCTGTCACATCTATTCGCGCACCTCTAAAAATTCATCAATCTCCTCTGATCTCCTCACAAATTTTCACATTTCGTGTTTTTGCAGAAGACAACCTATTCTTCAACTCATATACTCCTAGAAGAATACTAATATAACCATGGCAAGTTCAAAACGTCACTCTATTGGTCCTCATCATCCTGATCTGCCAACCATCACAGAAGCACTTGAATCAGAAGAAAATTATGACGATGACGAAGAAAATAATGATGTCGGTGATGCAGTAGAAGACAATGAAGAACAACCAAACTGCTACTCTCCAGGATCCGATTCTGGTTCCAAGGTAAGCTATGCCAACTCATATGCCTTCACACTTGATGGGGTAGGATTTGATGAAGAGAACTCTCTACTGAGTGGGATATGTAGTGGTAGCGTGATCTATCATATGACACCTCCGCCAGCGGAGGATGATCATCGTGGAGTGAGCAGGAATGATGCTGGTGCTAGATTTGCGGCACATGAAAGAGAGTTGCATCGTGAGGCTTGCCGTAAGCTGGGTATACCATGGAGAGGCACTAGTAATAGTGACAATGGTAGTGATAATGATGACGGCGCTAATCCAAAGCAAAAGAAAAGTCGCAAGAATGGGCTCTGGCCATGGCCAGATGTGGGAAAGGTCTCCACTATTTCAACACAGCCACCAACATTGGATAGCTTGGATGACAACATGAAACGTTATGCACTTTCAACTTCTTTTGGTTCAAAGGCAGGAAAGAAACGTCGAAGGAATACGAATAAATATGCGCTGTGTATGACCATTGCCTTGATTTCCATCTGCCTGATTGGTATTTTGGTAACAGCCTTTACATCAAACAACGAACATAGTAGCAATCTGAATAGTAATGGTGTCGAGGCCGAAGTGATAGTAATGGAAGGTCATCCACAAGCTAAAGTTTCAGCAACGCTATCGGATCTAGACGCCTCCACCGTCGATGCTGCTTCTTCTGGATCAGGCGAAAGTAACACGCATAAAACAAAGGCGTCAAAAGAAACTGATCTTGTTTCATCAACAAGAGTGATAGATAATGAACATGAAGCGGACTGTGTCACCAGCATGTGCACCATGAACTTATCGTCTAGCTGCACACTCAAATACAAAATTAACAAAGCACCCATTGCATCATTGACAATGTTGCTTATGTGCGATGGTGAATCTTGGGTAGGAATTGGTTTTTCATCAGATGGACAAATGATTGGTAGTGAGGCTATTCTAGGCGTGCCTTCGACAGATGAAAGTGGGAATAACATTGGCATGACACCACAAAAGTATGTACTTGGTGGGAAAGATAATAGCTCAGTGATACCAATGGATGCAGGGAAGCAAACATTGATAGATGCTAGCGTCAAAGTTACAAGGAAGGGTCGTACGGTTCTAAAGTTTACCAAGATCATGAAGGAGGAAGATGAGGTTGAGATTAGACCTGGAGTAGAGAATACGTTTTTGTTTGCTCAAGGGATGGGTTTGGATGTCGGATATCACGCCGTAGGTGAATCGTTTACGATTACACTACCTGAGTTTGAGGAGGAGGCTCTTAATCAAGAGCATGATGATGAAGTTGTGGCTGCCGACAACACCACCACTGTGGTACCAGCTGCAAAAGAAGATGATGGCACTTCTGTAATTGAATCAACATCAGTGGAAGAACAAGGGCTAGACCCATCTTGTATCGATCAGCCTGGTAAATTCACAACAAGGAACAATAAAAATCGTGCATGTCACTGGTTAGGGAGGACAGAATCATTACACTCCTCGGTTTTAGATCGAGAGTGTGGTATCCAGGCGTTAGGTATTCAACCGAGCAAGCTGGGTATGAATTGTCGCTATACTTGCAGAGCATACAATGGATGCCTGAAACAAGAAACAGCAAACGATGTTGAAGTGGAAAAGGTTCAACCACCACCGCAGTCGATTGTTGACGAGCTTATTGCTGATGCTTCTAAAGAAGAACAAGAAAAAGTACAAGTAGCCTCTGTTCTTCCGTGCACTGTCGACGTGTGCAATCTCGAACTCTCACACACTTGTTTGCTCAAATATAAAGTCGATACCCCAACAACTGTTACTCCAGTAAATACGATCACCATGGAACTCATATGTGAAGGTGAGAGTTGGGTCGGAATTGGTTTCTCAACTGATGGACAAATGATTGGAAGCGAAGCTGTGCTGGGCATACCAGGAGGAGGCATACCACAAAAGTACGTGCTTGGTGGAAAAGATAATAGCTCAGTGAAGCCAATGGCCGCTCATAAGCAAACACTGACGGATACCAGCGTCACGTTTGAAGATGGCCTTACTATACTAAAGTTTACCAAGATTATGAAGGAACAAGATGAGGTTGAAATCAAGTCTGGAGTGGAGAATACATTTCTGTATGCTCAGGGGATGGGTTTGGATGTCGGATATCACGCCGTAGGGGAATCATTTTCCCTGAATCTGCCTGATATCGTTGAAAAGGGGGAAGATGCAGATTCTGTAACGGAAAATACATTTATTGACGTCACAAAAGGGTTGGAGAGGTCTTGCTCGTGGCTTGATATTCGGAATTACGGTAAGTTTTGGCTGGAATGGACTGGAATATGCTTTTTCTGTATTCAGCTCTCCCTAACGACTTTCTCCGAACTAAACGACCTTCAGAACAAAAACAAATACGCCGAGATGCCAACTGTGTTGATAAATTCATTCAAACTGTGTGCCCAATTTCTTGCTCAGATTATATCAGCATGAAGGAAGAAGATCGAAGTCATAGCAGCGGTATACCCCAAGATATAGAAACTTTAATCCCGCAACAGGCTCAAGAGCTCAAGCTCAATAGAGCTCACATCACTCTTCCTAGGGATGACTGCTTTGATACACCAGGCTACTTCTTGGATTCAAATTCTACGCTGAGACAATGTGATTGGTTGAGTGATCATCCAGATCCTTTGGATGAAACACGAAAGATTAGCAACTGTGGATATTTGGAGGAAGCAACTGACCTGGGTAGAATGTGCAAGGCATCTTGCGGAACGTGCGACTGGTGAAGAATGGTTGAACAATAATTCAAAGTAATAAATTATATATGTTTGAACAAAGCAAATAAAAGACGTAGTCGGCTTCTGCTGAGGGTCTTTACTACTCTCTTTGTTTATGTATTTTGCTTCTTCTCGTGTGGGCCGTCTTTGGCAAAGGACGTGGGCAGACGTCACTGAGCCAATAAAAAAATCAACCGTGACAGCAACCATACTTAACAAAGGAAGACATCACTGGCGTCAACAACATCAATAATGAGTGAGGAAGATGAAGAAGACTACGGTACTCTCATTTATAGAGAGAGCCAGCTGAGAAAGGCAGAGGCGGCGGCGGCGGCGGCGGCGAAAGGTGCAAAGAAAAAGAAGATATCCACTACATCTTCAATTCGACGTCGTCGTGCAACAACTTCAACTCGGGCAACATCCGCTGCTGTTGAAAGCAGAGATGTAGTAGAAGTTACACAGAGGAAGACTACGCCAAAGAAGAAGCGAGCATTAGCAACAGAAGACGAGGATGTGGCAAGAAAAAATGCTCAACGGGGGAGGTACAGATATGCATGTTCTGCTGATGGGTGCACAAACCAAGCTCAGAAAGGAGGAGTGTGTGTTAGACATGGGGCAAAGACCAAACGATGCAGCAGCGAAGGATGCTCAAACAGAGTCGTCAAAGGTGGAGTGTGTGTCAGGCATGGGGCAAAAGTCAAACGCTGCAGCACTGAAGGATGCACAAATATAATTCGGAAGGGAGGACTTTGCGTGAAGCATGGGGCAAAAATAAAACGATGCAGCAGTGGAGGATGTACAAATCAAGCCCGGAAGAGAGGAGTGTGTGTGAAGCATGGGGCAAAGGAGAAACGATGCAGCAGTGAAGGATGCACAAACCAAGCTCAGAATGGAGGAGTGTGCGTGAAACACGGGGCAAAGCTTCAACACAAAAGATGCAGTAGTGAAGGATGCACAAATCAAGTCGTCAAAGGAGGAGTTTGTGTCAAGCACGGGGCAAAGGTCAAACGATGTAGCAGTGATGGATGTACAAATCAAGCAGTCAGGGGAGGAGTGTGCATTAAGCACGGGGCAAAGCTCAGATGATTGATAACTACAGAAAATTATGAAGAGATCTAAGAACAAAAACTAGTATTGTTAAAAGTAGGGCGAAGTCGAGTTGTCATGTGCAAATTATAGAAGAGATTGTTAGGATCTCATCTATACGACTGGCCAAAGCGTTCAAAAAAACACGTGCCTATACCTGCTACTTCAGTTTTTGCATTGCGGATACGAAATTCTTCTCGCTGACTTTGCAATGCGTCGCCTAGGGCACGATTTCTGTCTGCAGTACGCTTCTTTTTCAATACCTCCACTTCATCCATCCTTCGAAGCAGCTCTTGTTCTTGTCTTGACCATGCCGCTTCTCTATTTGCTTCTTGCACAGCAATATCTCTCTTCTCTTCCATCACGGCGTCATTATCTCTGTAGAAGTTACGAATTTGTTCCCTGTCAAAGCCCTTGAAATGATCAGGTCTGAAGCGATGGGGCTGTGTTACATTCGTAGCTACTCTCTTGTCTTCCGTAAGGAGCTGACACGTTTGAAGATATTGAGTCTGGGCAGCATCGGCCTCCTTGTCGGCTTGTATTTCCATCTCTCGTCGCATGGATGCCTTTCTTGCGAGTTCCATGTTTTCAAGCTGCTGTGTTTTGATTCTTGCTTCCTCTCTCCGTGCACATTCCCCACTCAACCTTTCCAAGTATTGATCATTTTGATGGACGTGGGTAGCATACTCTTGTTCTCTCCTTTGTTCTTCCTGACGTGCCCTTTCTTTCTCTGCCACGAGCTCAGAGCACCAGTCTTGAACCTGATTTTGTTGATGCTTCGTTCTATCATGATACCCATGATCTTCTCCACCAAATACTTGTATCGATGAAGGCCCACACTTTTCTAGTTCGACTTTACCCTTACCCAGAGCGTTGTTTTTGGGCTGTTTCACTTGCTGTTCCAATGTTTGCTTAACATCATTTTGCATTTGACTCTTCTTGAGCTCAGTGGCAGCTTCATATTCACCGAGACGTCTCGTGAACTCGCGAATATATTCAGCTACGAAAGGTAATGGTGAGGTGTGTGAGAATAGAGAAAGAGTGAGACCGTAGTTGCGTAGAGAAAAGAGTAAGTGAAAGAATCGAGCCCACCCACCTTGTTGCTTCTCTTGTTGGGCAAGCTGAGCATCTCGCAATCTCTTTTCTTCTATCTGTTCATCCAAATAATGGGTATCGACTGGAATTGAACCTCTTGCCTTCAGAGGGTTCTGAGTTACCATCGTCATCTTAGACTTCTTCTCCTTGATTAGTGATCTTCGATCTCTTTTTGGTCAAGGGGAAGAAGATTAAAAATTTCGAATTGAACTTTTTCACCAATGTATCGAAGGGTACAAAATTTATCGTTCTCCTACGCTAGCTTGCTTCCCTCCCAAGCATCGTCCGCACCCATTCCTTCGGTCCTACGTTTAGCAGCTAGTAGCACGCTGGACGTTATTTCGCTCTCCTGCCTTCGTCGGAACAAGTGGAAGCAATGCCATCGAGGAAGAAGGCAAAAGGCCAAGCTAGGAGGGCTTCAAAAGTCAAGAAGAAAGAGGAGTTGCTAGCCGAGTTACTAGAAGAGAAGGAGAGGCAATTACAAGAAAGATTTCGTGTATCAGAACAAGCACAAATTGAGCGGCTGCAGGTCAATAATGCATCGAGGAGCCCAGATACCTGCATGCACGGGTTTGTTCCTTTCCCTGATGACCATATTTGCAGCAAATTCATTCGTGCATTCGTACATGAGTTTTTCAAAACATGGTTCAGTAAGATTCATACAGCTGGAAAGAAAGTCTCCGGATCTATTGGCATCGAATGTCTATTGGAAACGAGAGAATCTACGCAAAATGAATATTCTGAGGTATGGAGTGACACTGCCAAGATGAAGCAGGTGATAAAATACTTTTTACACAATGGAACGATGAATATTTTAGATGAAAAAGATGGTAATGCCCGCAACAGTGCATTGTTTACTAGATTCTTCGAAGAATGGCTAAAGGTCAAGGTACACAAAAGCCAAGCTTGCATCGATTGGCCGAAAGTAATCGAATGTGGAGTAGCTCACAGCGACGAGCACACACTTGTGAAGTTCTTCTGGAGGCGCATTCGTTGCTCTTGCTTAGATAAGAAGTACGAAGAAGTCAAATCAATAACAAAGGAGGGTGTATGCTTCAATACACAGTGCAGACACCCAGACAGACTTGTTCAGCGTAGTAAACTTAAGTGCTGCAGTCGATGCCGTGGTGCAACATATTGCTCACGTGAATGTCAGGCAGCTGATTGGTCGGTGCACAAGGAGCTTTGTGAGGAAGTTGCTGCTACAAGAGCTGAGTTTGACGCCAGTCAGAAGCAACGATCCTAATGCAACGTAAACATTTACTTATGAATATCTTTCTTTCTCCATACATGATCATATCTACCTAAACACACTTGAGAGAAACTCATAATTATTTAACCTAATCTACGATATCGTGCACTAATCATTACTAACAGTCCCTATCACTTTTTACGACCGACACCATCAAAGTCATCACCATTACCACCACCATACATAAGCAACCGCTGTTCCAACGCATCAGCCTGCAGCCGTAATCGATTCACAGCTTGAATATCCTCCAAACGTCTTCTTTCTCTCATGAATTCCAATTCACGTAACTTCATCTGCTGTTCCAACTGTGAGGCTTGATGATGTAATTCCATCATCCTACGTTGAGAACAGATGCGGGCATAATGTTCCTCGGACCGGACTTGATTCTCAAGTTCAAGTAAGGAGAGTTTTACTTGATCTGATGATTGATGGGGCTTTAGTTGTGATGGGAATGGCAACGGTAAGAAGGATGGATTCATCATCATCTGTTCATCATTATATTGCTGCCACATTAACATTCTGGCAGCAGTAGAATATTCTGGTAATGCCTCGATAAGCTTTCGTTCTTGTTGTTGTCGTAACATCAATTCGATTTGAAGCCTTCGTCGTGCTTCTGCTTCGTATGCCGCACAAACATTTCTTGATGATGATGATTCTTCATTGGCTGCCTTTTTTGTTGACTTGGATTTGGATAATGATGATGCTGGAAGTGCACCTCCTGCTTCATCACTACTACTCTTCTTCATTAATGATTTACTCTTCGGTAAAGAAGAAGATGATGAGACTGGCACTCTATCGCTTTCCACCGGCAAACATGTCATCTGACCGTCCCAATCATTGGCAGCTGATTCAGATTCATTAGCACGTGCTGTTGCTGCTGCAGGTAGTGGTGGTGGAGGGGGAGGAACCGAAGATCTAGATTTCAACTGTTTCTCACGTAATATTTGTGAAAAGATTTCTTGATTTGGAAATATGGCAACTGATGGTGGAGGTGGTGGTTGTTTACTATTACTACCTCCACCTCCATCAGTATCATCCTTCTTCGTGACAGTTGCCTTCGTAGTAATAGTAGTAGGACTGCATTCGTCTTCTTGGTCTTGGGGTGAAGGAGACGGTGAAGGAGAGGCGGCTCCTGTCTGTTGGCCTGCTGGAAGCAGTAGCTGATGTTTTATCATCAACTTCTTCTTTTCCTTCTTTGTCTGCTTCTTCTGTGGATCATCTTCACCACTTTCCACGGAGGCAGCAGCAGCAGAAGTAGTAGTAGTAGTAGAAGGTGTTGGAAGAACATTCTTCTTCTTCTTCTCATCATCCCTCGTGGACTGTTGCTGCACAAGTAATGGACCCAACCGTGGTGATGGTTGATTCATCATATTGTAATACATACGATTGGTTGATGATAGACCTGCCATGGACATGGACATGATTTCTTTATGATAATCGTGTCCTAGTGCTCGGGAAGAGGCTGCCGCCGCTGCTGCAGCAGTTACTGATTGAGGAGTAAGGGTAGTACTCCTCCCCCCTCCACCACCTCCAGGAGGAGCAGCATTACCATGACTTACACTCCTCACTACACCACCCACTCCACCACTAATAAATGGAGGAGCAGGCAATATCCCCGATAATCGTTTCATCATATTAGCCTTAACCTCCTCCTCCTCCCTATTCAAACGTAATAGTGCCGCAGAACGGGGGGATGACCCACCGGTAACAATATTGGGTAAGAAAAATGGACTACTTTTTCCTGCTACTCCTCCACCTCCCCCCTCTACTCCGAGTACACAATAACCCCGATTGGTATTAGCAATACCAACACCATACATTCTACCATTATCATTGGTATTATTAAGATAATGACCAGTAGCAGGATAAGGAGGGAAATAATTGGATGGATTTAACATTCGACTTTTGGCAGTGGCAGACGTGAATGTTGGATCAAATGTAGTAGTAAATGGTGGTGACTGTCGATTAGAATGATGATGATGAGATGGAGAAGAAGTTGCAGCAGCAGCAGGAGGATGTAATCCAGCATCACTAATTTTGCGTTTCTTCTTATTGGCCGCCGCCGGGGCAGAATAAGAAGAAGAATACGATGATAACTTTCCATTCTGTATCATTTCTTCAATTTCCCACGCTCGTCGTAACGGGGGGATTTTCACTTGGTCTAATCCACTACGGTGTAATTGTACCATAAGGTCTTCATCTTCGTTGAGGGTGAAGGTGGTTGGGTCGACAGCTTGTTGTACTGAATTGTTATCGTCAGTGTTGGGTTCCTCGTGGCTTCGTTTGGTGGAAGTAGAGTTAGATGCGGCGGCGGCATCGATGGGGCGGGCCTTGGTCTTGGTGCCACTGCCCTCAGGTTCATCCTCCACGGCGGCGATGTCATCGGCGATGTTGGTCTTTACAACATGAACATGAGATGTGTGTTCCTCCGACGGCTCTTCCTCTACCGTCGTCACATGCTGCTGTTGCTGCTGCTGCTGATCTTTTTCAGTGATGGAAGCCAGTAAGAGGAGACGATCGGCGGCGGCACCACCATTGTCGTTCATTGTTGTTGTTGGCATCGGCGAGGGAGATGGTGAAAAGTGGACCATTGTTAAGGGTAGGACCGTAGTACTTAATTATGGAGGCTGGCGGCACTATTTATTGGACCTGTATTATTGGAGGCTGATCTCTGCGTTATTATTGAGGCTGATTTCTTCGTTATTAATGATGACCAAACATTAGTGAATGCTGCACTGCTGCATGAGTGAGAGTTGTTTGGCATGCAGTTCTTGGAGGTAAGTCTTGGTTCTTGACTGAGCATTCGCAAAACGGGGTTGGAAGTGCAGGTAAAAAGAGAAAATGACCTCACGCAAATGTCCTCACTTTTTACAAATCATCAAAAATACATATCTAAATAATAGGTTCGGAGGAGTATTACCAGAGAGTGTAAATCCTAATTATTAGGCGATTACCAGAAGTAAATCACGAGTGTCTGTAAGTTTCGCCTGGAGCGCACGCGACCCATGGGGATAACCCTAATTTTGAGTAAGTCATGTGAAGAAATAATTAGAGTGCTGGCTATTACAGTCGAGACATAAGCTTTGGCGGAGTGAATGCATCCACCAGTTCCTCTTCTTGGACTTCTTGACCACCCCTCATCCTCCTTTCCTTCATCCTTTTCTCTCGATCTTCTTGACGAATCTGCAGCAAGGCCTCAATAAAATCTGCCACGGCTACATCACTCCAACTTCCACTCCCTCCCAACAACCCACCACCACCTTCTCCAGTACTACTTGGCGGTGGGCTCTCCTGCCAACCCAAATGTCCACCACATCTAGTCTTAACAACAACCACATTTGGATTTTCCAAACAATGATTCAGCTTCTTTTGGAATTGACCAAATACCAAAAAATCATCCTGGGCCGAAATTTTGAGTAGTGGTACCGAAACATGTCCGACGTATCGATGACTACTCGATTCCCACCAATATTCTTCCCCATCCTTAAACCCTATTCGGAGTGAATATGGTGGATAGGCATTGTTGCGTATTAGATATGGTGCCGCAGCATCATCCAATTTACCAATGGTAGGTGCCAGCAATGCCTTTTTCATGGCATGTTGGAATCCCGGTTCATTGTGTTTCATATATGTAGATGCATTCTGTAGTATAGAACGTTTCACACCGGCACCTAGGAGCATATTCCATGGGAAGGAAATTGTGCCAGAATGGATGTGGAGGGGATTACCCATGGCGGCCCCGCCTCCAATACATTTGGGTAATGTCCCATGTAAGGATTCTTCACCGAGATACTTGGTAACGATGTTGGCCCCCAAGGAGTATCCAAGGAGATAAATTGGTCCACCAATGTAATCATCTTCTTCATCATCTTTATCATTACCACCACTTCCACTTCTACTACTCCGTTTCATTAAACGATACTCCAACTGTTCCACAACCCCACGTAAATCACCCGTATATCCTGCATTATATCCTCGTGGCGTTACATTCTTCACTTGGTGTAACCCATCCTGGCCACGTAAATTCATACATACGGCAACCCACCCACGTGATGTGGCAGTATGCATCATGGAACGGATATATCCAAATGTTGAGTCGTTATTCATCCCGTGTAATAGGAGGATGATTGGTTTGGTGATTGAGTTTGGTTTGGTAATGTCAATCTTGTTGTTGGTGGTACTGTTGCTATTGCTGGTGTTGCTGCTGCCAGCAACATCATCATCATCATCATCATCATCCAAAGGAATCTCCCAATCCAAAACAATCAGGGCACCATCAGCACCCATCTTCATCACCTCTCTAACACGTTGTACTTTATTCTCATCTTGATGTTTTTTCGACCCTAGTGCATATGCAGCTGTGGAGGCGACGACACCACGTGTCCCAATAAATAATGATGGTTTGACTGTTCTTGAGAATATACCCTCCTTCTTCTTCTTCTTTTTATTGTTCAAAGATGCTACGACTTCATCATTAGGCAAAGTCAACTTGTTATAAATTCGACTCATCCGCTCATTCAACACACCACTCCCACTCCTTCCACTTCCATTTCCAGCCTGACAAAAAACAATCGGAGGAGCAGTCAACTCCTTCTGCAAACGTAATTCATATTGTAATCCCATACTACAAAGTGATAATGCTGATAATGCCCATCCCGTCGGTGTGGCTGGTAAGTTTGAATTTAGTGATGTAATTATTGATGAGGATTGACGACGTAATGTACGGAAGGATTGATTGGTTGATTTGTAGATGTTGCGGAGGGAGGTGTTGAATGAGGATGAGGAGGAGCGTTGTAGTGTTGGTCGTGGACGGTGATGTTGCTGTAGTGATGGTCTTTGAGAAGATGGTGATTTCTTACTTCTTGGAGGAGCGTGTGGTAAATTATTAGCTGGCTTCCTTGCAGTAGAGGATTTATCTGCTGACTTGTTGACCGACGCTGCTGACGATGATGATTGAGTCTCGTTGACATTAGATGATGATGACTGCTTATATCTTCTGGCATCTCCGGCGGCATGATCGGCATCATCACTCTTCTCTATTCCCACGGCTGCGGTGACTCTGTCGCTCTGCCATCTTGGAGCTGCAGCTGTGGCGCTGAGTATGACAAAACCTTCGTCAGATGAGGAAGAGGAATCCTCCTCTTTGGTTAGTTTGGATGCCATGGTCGTTGAGTAGCGCCTACTTTCATGAAGACACAAGTGACTTTGGTTAGCCTTTGGTTGAGTGGATCTTCTTCCTCTCGCGGACTTTTCGGAGGGCGAAAAAGGAGAGGAGAAGAGAGCGCACTATCTACCTATTGATTTTGACGCAGTCTGTGTAGCTAGCAATACGGACAATAACGGGGTGTAGATGTGATGGTAGCCTGCCCAAATCTAACCACTGCTTCAAAAGGTAGTTGACAGCAAATTCGTAGATTTGGGCAGGCAACCACCGATAGTATTTATTATTCCTACCCCTCGGATTCTTCATTCTTCTTACTTTTTGTATGTAGGCTAGGTAGTGTAAGTAGTAAGTACGCAGAAATTACGTATGGGAAGTTACAAACTCCGAAAAAATGCTCTCCAAAATCTGCCAAAATCGAAATAACAACAGCTTTGCTGCATCATATCACGCTAATAATGGACGGTGGATCACACCCTGCTGCACTCATTCTAGCTTCAGAGGATGTCGTTCTATCGATTGTCACGTTTCTGTCTGCGCAAGATTGTCTCAATCTCCACCAAGTAAATTGTGCGTGGCACGACGCTATTTCGAAGCATGATGCAACGCTCTTCGAAAATTTTCTCCGGTCCGATTTTGATGAGGGTGATGTATTAGCTTATGTGGCAAAGAGGAGGGATATGTCGTTTAAGAAGCTATATCGTGCGTTTCGTGGTCGTTGGAGTTTGCCAAAGCAGGCCGATGTTGCCGACAACAACAAAGCTTCAAAGCGCTCCGATAAGACAAGAATTCTTGTTCCGTGGTCAAAACCACCAAACATCTCAAGGAAAAAGTATCAGGGTGCAAAGCTTTTGATTCCAAATAATGATGTTGACAATGTAGTATTCATTGCTCGCATCAAGGGTGAGGAAGATGGTGACTCCCGTAGCGCTCTTTTGGAGTGGAATCGAGAATGCCCCAAAAATGATGGACTTGGCTCCCAACAACTAATTATTGACAAGTCTTGGTGTGATGATAATGGAGAATTTGCCCTCCCAAAAGTTACTTATATTAGTGAGTATGACTATGACAGTCCATTGACTCTCACTTTGCATGCCATTGATACCAAGTATTATCAGGTTGCGTCTCTTTTGGATAACTCTCCCGTGGGTGAAGAGGGTTACTTCAGAAGCAGAGATGGGGAGACACTCGAGTTGTTCTACGGTGATGATCGTCCAACTCTCTATGCCATACCACCTAAAGGTTCCCCATATTATCGTGAGTTCACCGAGGATGATCTTCGATATGCTGAGGGATATGAGGAATGGGACGATGATAGAAATAATCGCCCTCACGTCTACACTGTCTCCGTAGGAGAAGGGTGTCTTCAACTGAATGAAAAAGTTGTAAATTCACGGCTCATTGATGACGATTACAGTGATGAAGAAGACTATGAATACGATTATGATTATGAATACAATCTCCGTCATCCTACAAAAGGTATGTACTTCTCCTTTGGTGATTTTGAAATGACGTATGTAAAATGGCCCCATCATGCTTGCAGCTTCTTGAGGGCATTGATGAGGGAGAAATGTCTTCATATCGAGCCACGTGGAGTGTTGGGATCAGTTGTGGTACAGCAGCCAGAATGGGTCCAAGATAAGAAAATTCTCGACACTATCACCTCATTTTTGTGTTTTGAAGAACAAGCTGGCAAATTGCGTCTCGTTTGTCGTCAATTTGGTGATTCGGCATCTAGGCAACTTCGAGCTAAGCTTGAAAAAAGCAAGAGGATTGGCTCCAGTGGTGAAGCTTATTGTGAACCTTATCAGACTAAATCGTTTGTGGCAACTGTACGTCGAGGATGGTCTGAAGATTGTCTTACAAGCAAAGAAAGTTCCATCGATGATGCGTTATGGATGGCATCTTGCCGATGCGCTCGCTCTCAATCCTGTGGAGGCAAGGCAAGCTGTAAATCCATGAGTTCACAATATTTGGAGTGTCACGGCTACAACTCCACGACCAAAACATCTGAGACTCATACCATAGATATGAACTTGGCCAGACAAAAGTTGAGAGATGAAGGCGTTGTGCATCTTACTGAAGATCACCCAGATGATCGTCCCAATGAATCGAACAAGATTGAGTGCAAATTTGAAGAAGACGAGATGAATCTTTTCGATCTTTGCCGTAAAGTGGAGGATGAAATTTTCTCTGAGATGGACGACGGTGATGAATGGAATGATATGCCAACGGGTGTGAGTTGGAGCCTGAAAATAGATTACGGTGTGCTTCCGAACAGTACTTCCTTCCATCCTGGATACATAACGCAGAAACAATTCTTACGCTCGATTTTCCTTCTCTTTACACGTGCTAGCGGTGAGGTCACTGCTGATGGTTCCAAAAAGAAGAAGGCACGCACTGCCCCCTCTCAGAAAATCACAGTTGTAATGGCACAGGCAACCTACACAGTTGAGAATGAAAAACAGTACCACTATCAGGATGGTCAACACTCTTGCAGGAAGAAGATCATTCGATTCTACTCTGCCGATAATGAACCATTCGAGGTATGTTTTGAGTCTAGACAAATGCTCTCATCTGAAGCGCTCCGCTTACGACGTGAGTACAACCGAAGTGAAAGCGAGCGGTTCCAACGTGAGCACTGCCAATCTCTAAACTCATCGGATTCGGAGAGTGAAGGTGAAGAGGATGTCTCTTCTGATGTATAGACTATACTCTACCCGAGTACAACAGCTTCGACAGTGGCTCCAGCTGTAGCTTGATTGCAACGAGGTCATTGAGCAACAATTTTCTAAAGTAAGTACTAAGTTTAGATGCATAGTCGTCACAAAGTATCATCTGCCTGTCTTCTTAGGTAGCCAGCATCATTTTCTCTTCTCTCTTTTCTCTTTTACTACAACTTCTTCAAGTACTAAAGGATTTCTTGCATTCAAAATTCAAATAAATCGACTCCGTGCCATAAATATTATGATTTTCAAGAGAAGGTGTGGACATCACAAAGTCTCCCAGCACAAACGCACTGAGTTCTACTACTTACTACGCATGAAAATCCGATAGATTTGAAATAATTGAAGTTAAGTATGTAGATGATTTTTGTGCATCGTCGCGGCCGACAAGTGCTCATTATGTTCATTATTATCTTGTTGTATCAGTTGTATCTCGCCTATTCTCTAGCATCATGTCGACACAACACTACAATGAAGATATGGGCGTGGAGGTTCACATGCCTTCATCCTACTGGGACAAATGGACTCCTACTCCTACACCGCCGCCACGGGATGGCAACGCAGCTATAGCAGAGATTGTCCCATCCAATAATGCCGACAGCGACGGCAACGCTACCAAACGCCCTATGTCCTCCACAAAGAAGTCGCTACTTGCTCTATCCATCGTCGCCCTCTCAGTTGGCGGTGCATTCATTGCTCTTGGCGGCACGACAAATGATAATACCGTCAAATCGGTTGATGTAAACAAGCTCCACAAGACTACTACGCAAGTCGTCTCTCAAGATGATGGCTGTGAGGACATTCGACGTGTTCTCATAGTTCCTGGTAGTGAGGACTTTCAGCAGTCTTCCAATGAAGAATCTGAGAGGCAGAGGCGTATTTTGAACTTGAAGGGTGGTGCATCCGCTCGGCAGAGGAGGGTAAGTTAATATGCTACATATTCATCGATCGTCTGCTGTACTTATTTGATCACATCTTATGCTCACTTGACATATTTTACTTATTTATTACTTCAACAGATTAAATGTGAGACAAAGAAGACGAAAAAGGGCGACGATGATGACAAGTGTACCACCAAGAAGACCAAAGATAAGCGCAAGGTTCGAAATCTAGCTCATTCTTCTCCATCTACGTCCAGCACTGTAAGATCTCCTGAACCTACTCTCTGCAGGGAAGAAACAGACACTACAGGAGACGGAACAGCAGATCCTGATCCTCGTTTACCAGAAACATTGCCTGGTGATATCACTCCGTCGCCAACAGGTGCTAGAAGGACTCCATCTCCTACTGGTGCCGCTGCTACGCCGACTCCAAGAGGAGAAGTGCCGGAGACTGAGAAATTGCCTGAATTGTTACCACCGCCTACATATTTTCCAACTGATATGCCGACAACGTCTCCCTCTCCCATTAAATCTGGCGAAACAACTGTCCCTCCTATCACTCCCGATCCTACTTATAGCCCTACAGAGGCTTTTCCCACTTACGCCCCAACATCATCATCTGTAGAAGCAACTCCTAAGCCGACCGCCAAGTCTACTAATGCTGACCCAGATGGCTCTAGTGAAACAGGATTTCTTGGGTTTACTCTCACGGAGAATACTGAGTACGACCTCATGGTTAATGCTGGTCTTACAGTCAAGAGAATTGCCAAGAAGAATCAAAAGGTTCAATTTGAAAATGGAAAGGAATCTGAAGAGAAGTGGCACCATTGGATGGATGGCGCTGCTGTGATTCACTTGCCCAAGGGAGGCTATGCGTATGTAAGTAATTCAGAACATGATGATGGTAAGGGTGGAGTGTATGGTCTCTATTTGAATGATGACCATGAAGTTACTGGATATAAGAAGCTCATGGGTAAGTTTTATATCTTGCATTATTTATGGTACCTACTTTCTAGAGTGAGTACATACTTCAGCGCTCTTCTAACACCAATCTCTTGGACAAACTCAACATCTCGTGAAATACGCCAGGCGGAACAACTTGGAATTGTGCCGGTGGAACCACGCCTTGGAAAACTTGGATTAGCTGCGAAGAGCATGGTGAGGGACAATGCTGGGAGGTTGATCCGGATCCTAACAGTAAATTCCACAAGAGTCCTACCAAGACGGAGCTCGGTGGAGATGGAGGTCAATATGAATCTGTAGCAGTGGACGATCGTGACCTGAAAAATCTATCATTCTTTGTGACTGAGGATAAGTGGAAGTAAGTTCATGTGACACGGAACTTATTTAAGCCTTGTACATACTCACTCACAAACTTTCCAAAATCTACAGCGGTGCTTTACGCCGAGTAAAAAGCAATTGTTCAGGCTGGGGTTCATTGCACGAAAACCGCAAAGCAGGTTGTAAGCTTGAAACCACGTATCTCCGCCTTGATGAACCTGGCGAGGGAGAATTTGAGTGGACAGACTCCGAGAGTAAGGGAAGAGATTCAGCATCCGACAACTTCCCGAATTCTGAGGGCATTGCCTTCCACGATGGCAAGCTATCTTTTGTGTCCAAGACTAAGAAGAAAATGTGGACTTTGAACCTGGATACAATGACCTATACGGTAGAGCAAACTGGGTTGAAGTTCAGAGGCAAAGGGAGTTTCAATGGTCAGCCTGATCAAGTAGGTGATCATAAAGACTCGAACTACATGTATTTCACAGAAGAAGGAAGCATACCTGGAGTCTATGCAAGGCATGACAAAGATGGTACCTATTACACGTTGGTTGAAACAGTCAGAGGCGTCGGTAGAAACGGTGATGAGACAGGTAAGGTCGTCGACAATCTTTTGTTTCTTTGTTTTTCTCATTCGAAAGTCTAATTATTTATTTCTTGACAGTTGGCATCGCTGTTACTGAGGACGGATCTCGTCTCTTTTTTGGCTTTCAAACCAACGGAGAGTTATTCATGCTTACGAGAAAGGATGGAGGCCGCTTTTAGACTTCTATCCAGTCCATGCATTGATTTTGAACAGAATAACTGAGTACGCTCAAAAGCGTTGTAAGCTCAACACTAAATGTATGATCATGTTGTTATCAATTCTCTTACCGTCCATCTCTCCCTCTGTCTAGAGAGTGCAAGTCAGTGAACACTCAAGCTGAAAGAATGCTGACAACGGCTTCAATTATCTCATGATCCATCTTCTCAAACTGCGTCGTATCACTTTGCTCGAATACTTTCTGTAGAAGCAAGTCAAGCTCGGAACGAACCTGACGAAGGAAGACACCAACCTGAGCCGCCATCGATACTTCCATCCATTCGTCAACTACGACCAGCCGTTGTGTATGCTTCACAACTACCGACCCTCCAAAGAGGCACAGAACAATTGGATGAATGAATGCGGTCGTAGCAACAGAAGTGCGATACGTTGAACCGAATTTTTCGTGAAAGACGATCCACCTCTCTGAACTCTGGAAGCGCTTCTTGGAACTGTTAACCGACTTGCTGTGGAAATAGAGGCGTTCCTTCTTGTGCCAAAGGCTATCAATACTCATTGTTGGGGATAGATCCAGACGAGCAATGTTTGGATAGAAGCCAGCTGCACATACGGCATGAACGAGCTCGTGCTTTTTGGCGTGCCTGTTGAAGGGTGACTTCAATTTTCTTACATCAGATTTATTCAAGAAGCCGATACTGCATAGTAGATCAACAAACTGTCGACGAGAGTCACCAATTTCACGAAGGGCCACAAAATTAAGAAAGTTGTCTCTGCAGAATTTCCTTGCCGCAGTGGTGGTTCCAGAATTGTTACAAAACGCCTCCCATACGTGCACATATGTTATAAAATCCGAGTCCGAGTCGAAAAATTGCCTCTGTTTTGCTTTCGCCGAGGCATCGTCGTTGAAAAATTCCGAAAAGGGAGACTTGGACGAAAGACTTGCTGCAATGGTGAGCACAGGCTCAATACAACAGAAGAGAACGCCAAATATCATCATCTTCCCTATCCTAACATCCACCGGAAGCTTGGCAAGGTGCAAGCCGAGAGGAGTGAGTCGTTCACCTTCATTATCAGCTGTTACTGCTCCTACTTGATGCAAAACTTCCACTGCTGCTCTAACGGAATCACTTGATGGCGGCTGAGGAGCTTGGTTAAGGAATTCCTGGCAATTTAGAGAAAACCCTGACGCCAAGATTGACATGCACACCTCTTCGAGTGGCACACGCCTGAGTTCAGGTTCACTTTCAGCTTTCATTATGTGCTCCGCCGTATTTGATGAGTATAATTTCAAGCACATGCCAGGTTGTACGCGGCCCGCCCTTCCTGCTCTTTGTTTGCAACTAGATTTTGCACACCATTGTTGCACTAGCATACTACCTCCAGTTCTTTTGTTTCTAACTACTTGTCGCACTCGGCCGCAATCGATGACGCAGACTACATCAGGTAGTGTGATACTAGTTTCACATATGTTTGTCCCAAGGATAATCTTTGTCTTTCCTGGTGCA
The DNA here is from genome assembly GCA_036940125.1 of Mediolabrus comicus. Lineage (NCBI taxonomy): Eukaryota > Bacillariophyta > Thalassiosirophyceae > Thalassiosirales > Thalassiosiraceae > Mediolabrus > Mediolabrus comicus. The sequence goes on from JALLBI010000034.1 coordinate 19,565, forward strand.
GCTGGTATGAATGCCCTTCGTTGATCTTTAGAAGATAGTGTAGAGTGCATCGGTATAATATCACAAGAGCGGAATGATCTATTCCCTTCCAACCTTTCTGCCAAAGCCTTGATTTCGCCTAGCCCAGGCAGAAAGACAAGTATGGATCCGCTACTGGACATGTCAGCTCCTTCTGGCGGTGCCAGTGCAGAGAAATCTTTCTTCGCCAGCAGTAACGCAAGAACATCTTCTACCAAGTCATAGTTGATAATCTCCTCATTCGCACGCCAGAGACTTAGCCGTGTGGACATCTTGAATCCAGGATACCAATCTTCATCCAACTCCATAGAAAGAGGATTATCATGGCAATCAACCATTTGCTTACGTCTTTCGCCGCTTCGTGTAGTAACCATCATTGCTGTCTTTTCACCACGATAGTCTTCTCTCAATGCGTATCTGGAGGACTCTTCTATCAAATGATTTGTAGCCTCCAACAGATCTTCAAGGAAGTAGTTATTAACAGGAAAGGTCCGTCCCGGGACACTCACGAGCGGTGCGCCTTGGAAAAATGAGCAGAATAGCTTCTCATCCATTGTGGCACTCATCAGTATCACTTTCAAGTCTGGACGTGTCGTTTGAAGTAGCTTGCGTAACACAATCAAAAGAACATCAGTCTGCTGCTGTCTTTCGTGTACTTCGTCAACAATCACATGTGTCACGCCCTTCAGATTGGGATCATCTTGAAGTCTTCTCAGTACAACTCCCGTTGTACAAAAGAGAAGCTTCGTGCGAGAACTTCGTTTACTCTCCATCTTTATTTGATATCCGACCATATTTCCTAATGGATCAACCATCTCATCTGCCACTCGTTCCGCAACCGATGTTGCAGCGACACGGCGTGGTTGTGTACAAATTATATTCACCGTATCGCCTATCCCATCCATCAAGGCTTGCTCAAGAATGTATTGAGCGCATTGTGTAGACTTGCCAGCTCCAGTATCAGCCTGTAGAATCATTACTCGATGCTCCTTTGCTGCCATTGTATCCAATATTATTTGTCGATATTGGGACATTGGAAGTGTATCACGTATTGCCTTCATCTTTTGATAGGCTGGAGTGGAAGTTCGATGGATGAATTCTTTTTGAAGTTTAAGACCATTTGAAGTCGGAGCTTTGTTGGTGATCGTAGGAATGGGTGAGTCGTCATCAATCTCTTCTGCTTCCCAATCATCAACAATATCAACACTACCGTTATCATCATCTTTGCCTTTATTCACACCCTTCTCAGAAACCGCATCATCCTTCTTCTCTCCACCACCCTGCTTCTTTTTATCAATCCTCATACTCTCAATCAAACCAATCAAATGATCAATCTGCATTTTCCATTCCTCCTCTACCACCCTTTGTTCCATAACTTTCATTTCACGTTCTTCATTTAACCATGATAACCACAATGTACGGAATGGCATCGGGAATACCGAGTATAATGGTAATGTTGGATCGAGTTCATATAGAGCAAGTGTGGCAAGATAGTCTTTGATACTACTAGTTTTGGTAAAGTCACAATGTTTTGCCTCGTATTGCTTTTCAATGGTTTGTTGATGTTTTTGTTGCTGCTTCTTTTTCGTTGTGTTGCTACCGTTGTCTTTGTTGGTGCTATCTATAGTAGTTAGAGTGAGCGTAAACCCAGAGTTCATTGGTAGCTTTGTATACTTGGCTCGAGGAAGTTGTTGCTTTTTAAGTAATTCATCTAATTTCTTTTGAGGTGTAGTACCCGTCCATCCGGTGGAGATTGTGTAGTCATCTAATGATTTTGTAGTGGAAGTAGTAGCAGTAGCAGTAGAAGTAGTCGATGGTGGCGATGAATCTTGTTCATTTGTGCCAACAACATCATTGCCATCATCATCGTCGTCGTCGTCATCATCATTCTGATTACCAAACAAGTCAAACACCATTCGACCACCACCCTCCTCTTCATTTTCCTCTCCTTCACCACCATCCTCAACCTCTCTATTCATCACTTCCAACTCATACATCCTCTTCCCCTCCTCAGCCTTAACCCTCTCAACCTTCCTTTCTAATCCAGCCACCACCTGCTTTAACTTCTTAACTTCATTTTTCAATTGTTTCATTTCAACTTTAGATCGCATATAATTATTGGCATCATTGGCCAAGTCTTCTTCTAGTAATTGAAGTTTTGTTTGTGTGGTTTGTAGTTGAATTTCTTCGGGTGATAATTCTTGTTGTTGTTGATGGTGGTGTGATGTTTTTGGTGACTGTTCCTTGTTGCTATTGCCAGTATTGTCATCATTATCATCATCATCTTCTTCTTCGTATTCATATTGTCGTAATAACCAATTCTTACGCTCTTCCTCCTCCTTTATTCGTTGTTTCTCCTCTTGCTCCTGCTGCTGCTGTTGTGGTGGCACAATCAAGATGTTCTCTTCCACCCCTCCACTCTCCTCCTTCTCACCACCACCATTACTACTACTACTACTATTCTCTTCAGAGTGAACAATAGATTTGTCAACTTTAACCACAGTCAACTTCTTACTCCTCCCATCACCATCACCCTCCTCTACATTATCACCATTACCACCAACCAAATCATACATCAACCCCTCATCACAAAATAAATTTGGAAGTTCCTCACTTGATAAATGTAAACATAAATAATCTAATGCAGACTCAACTGTTATTTCGTATTGTAATTCACATACTGCTTTAGTTATTTGAGGGAGTGTGAATTGTAGTGAGAGGAGTGTGGTGGTTATGGAGGATAGTTTGCTGTGAAATTTTTTGTATGTTGCCGACGATGAGGAGACTGAAGATTGCGATGTTGTGGCTACTGTAGAGGTGAAGCTATTATTAGCGACAGCTGTTTCAGCTGACGATGAGGCTGAAGTCTGCGGCAGATCTATTGTAGTGTTGTTGACATCATCATGTGTCGGTAGTTTAGAGGAAGAGCTGCTGGATGTCGCAGTCGTCTTACTGCTGCTTTTGGTTATCACCACCGATGATGATGGAACACCACCCTGAGAGTAGCCCCGCGTGTCGGCAGCCTTCTTTGACTTTTTCTTTTTAGCCATTGAGTTGCTTTGTTTGTTTGAGGCTCCCCTGGAACTATGACGATGATAAAGCTTGCCGACTTTTTCAAAGATGCATCTTGAAAGAGGCGGAGGTCGTTCCCGCCATCTTTTTACGCTCAGTAGGTCTCCCCTACTTCCGTAGTTACCGATAATTATCCTATCTCACCACTCCTTCTATCTCATCTCTCATGATCGTACAGAAAAATCAATACTTTGCCTTCCACTATCCAAGCTTCGTTCCAAGCTTGAGCTTGTTTGAACTTACTTAGTCGAGCGAAGCAGAGCTATCCCCATCATTTCGATGAAATTTCTGTCCGTGTGTCCGTGTGTCCGTGTGTCCGTGTGTCATGGACAAAAATCAAACCTTCCTCTTTAGCGCAAA
>JALLBI010000035.1:0-24733 GCA_036940125.1 Mediolabrus comicus
CCTCTCACGCTCACTCTCACTGTCTCACTCACTCTCTCAGCAACCACCATGAACTTATTACTTGCAATACTTGCCTTATACTCCTTTCCGCCGCCCTCTGCGTCGGCGTTCAGCTCTATGAACTCATGCAACAAGCGTGGAAAGTCATCAGCATTACTTGCGTCACGAAGAGATGTGATTTCTACAGCCGCTGCGTCAATAGTTGCGTTGCCATCAGTGGTCAACGCTGCTGCAGCTGTTCAGGACTCGCTTGAAATTGAAGAGTTTCTTCGCACTGGTATCGATTCGGGTGGGCCGATGGGTGTTTCGAGTCAAGCAGGGAAGTCAAGGCCCCAGACAGGAGTTGTTTTCCGAGATGGCACTGATGTGCTTCAAAGCAAGCAAGGAGAGTTTCGGCTGAAATATTAGTTGGAACCAAAGCTGACCCAACCGCGGTATTGGTCTCTTTCACTGCACCGTACAAGCTAGAGACTGGCTCTGTGTACGACATTGAATGCCGAGATCAAAAGACAGGTGATGGAGTCTTCCTGGCTGTTACTGAGAAGGTGAATGGCAAGTCACTTGAAGACTTGGATTCATCCTTTTTTCTGAAACGTCTATTCGATCCAACCGGCCGATTCAGTTTCTATGGGCCTCCTACTGATGTGAAGGTTAAGAAGAGTTCAATGGTAGATGGTAACAGGAGACTGCTTGAGGTGTCTTTCTCCAACTTATCCCAATCTACATCTGCCGAAATTCCCAGGAAAGCAATAATCGTAGCAACAATCCCAAAAAACACAGATAATGCTGTAATGTTAGTTTCAAGCGCAAATGCAAGTCGATGGGGGAAAGGTGCAGATGAAACTGCCAGAAGTATTGGAGAATCTTTCAATGCAGTCTCGACGAAGACAAGCATGAAACTACGAGCAAAAGATCGCAGTGGCGGCACTACAATAGACTTTTAAGTGTAATAATTATATAAACGGAACAGAAATTAAAACCCTTAAAACGTCACATTGACTACAGAAACTAAGTGTCCCTTACACGGATCATTAACTAAAAGATGAATGGAATGAACATGTACGGCACTTGACGACAATATTCATCAAAATCGGAACCGTATTTTGCTTGACAATGAATTTCATCCCTTCCAACTCGATGGACGAGCACCGTAGTAAAGAACACAACATAGAAATATGGAATAAGAGAGTCAAATCCAGTGATGAGACCCCAAGAGAGAGCCATAATAAGATCCGCAGTATAATGCGGCTTCCTCACAAACCTCCAGTGACCACCTGTGAGCAATTTGTTCCCGTGCTTTGTCTGAACATAAGTAGGCTTTTTAAGAGTACCCCAAGGCAGCTGCGGAAAAGTTTTACGCTCAACAAATGTTCCACGTTGTTGCATACGAAAGCGATTCTTCTGAGAGTTGGCCGTATCCCACACATAATAGGCAAGCAGTAGCGTTACGAACAAAAACGTAGTGTAAAACTTGGAATGCTGGATGGGTTCATTCATAAGAGATCTATTCAACAGATATAGGGTGGAGTAGCAGTAGGAAAATGGCACCCCAGCAAAGTTCCAAAAGATGAGCATGAAACCCCACTTCTCGTAGAAGATATCCCAAGTTGTTGGAATACACTCCTCTCCTTTCATACAGGCGTTCACATAGAGAAGGTGGGCAAGCACCATGAAAAGAAGAGGCGCGGATGTCTTGATTGCATTCATTTCAATCATCCCTCCGAAAAGAGACCACACCTGAGGCGTTAACCCTGCTTGTAACTCTCTTGCCATGTTGATTTCGTGATCCTTTACTGCAGCACTCAATGAAACGAAGAAGAGCAGTTTCCAAGGGATGCGAATCTCAGACCACATCTTAAGATCAACATTACCAAGTCTAGGATTCAACACAGCACCCATAAAGAGATCATAAGGCACCGATCCAGACATGCGGTGTGTACGCCCAGTGACACGACCAACAACGTAACAGCCAATAGTCACGATAATCCCCCAAATCATGGCGACAGACATGATAGGTCCCACCTCATCGATGACTGTCGTGATAGGGAAGAGTCCAGAGAAGTGAAGTGCTGCAGCAAGGACTAGATCAACATACCACGTGGCAACACCGTTACAAAGATATTCAAGCTGTTTTCCTCCCAAACTTGGCACTGGAAGACCCAGCACCTTTACACCTGGCAAGGTTGCGGCTGTAAACCATTGAAAGACATTAAAGCTCATGTAAATGAACGTGGCTCGGTACGTTGGAGTAATAGATGGCAGCCCATTTGCCCAAAAGTCTCGTGAAAAAGGTTGTTGAAGATGTCCACGGTGAAACGCCAAGCAGAGATAGAAGTAGACCATGAGAATAGGGAACCCAATCATCAGTGCCGAAACACCTAAAGGTCCACCAAACTCATACATTACTTTAGAGTCGCGTGCTGCATCCTTCTTGGCACCCTCGACGGTCCCACCAGTCTTTGTGACAATGGCATCGGTGTCACTCCCAGATTCGCTAGAAGTAGAAGATGTAGAGTGGGAAGAGACGTCAGTGGAAAGTTTTGACCTTGCGGCAGAAGACCGGTGCCGTAAGTTGCTGCCCGTCTGGTTCAGAGTTCCTCGTTCAGATTGAAGAAGCATACTTGTCTTATGCAGTGTAGGTCTGAAGTAGGAAGAGAGTAGAGAGGTTATGATTACGTTTTTGATTTATGTTGATGATCAACGAGCGCTGGCAAAGAGTTGGGTTGGGTTGGGTTGGGGCTGAGGGTTGCTAAGGTGGCCTTCTTGATTGTTTGTACCATACTTGTTTGCATGCACAAGAAGTGAGAAGTGGATGTGAAGGCTTCTTTGTTTTGAGGTCAAAAGATACCAAAACGAGCGGCGTAAACAAATATTTCTCTGAAATAAATGCCATCTATCGAGGTGTTATTATTTTATTTTTACTAACAGGATGCTAACAAGCTCAATTTTGTCCTAGGTTAACCTTATTATTTCGCGGGGACACCGACGTCCGGCCTGGGACATGAGATATTATTATTTTTTTTCTACACCCTACACCGACACCAATAGATTACCATCAACCTCTTGTATCCCCCCGCTATCAACTCCCTCCTCCGTACTGCAATTATCCTACAGCTATTCATCCCCCGTCTTCGTCCACGTTCCTGACTACAAAAATCCGTCTTCATACACGCTTTCATTATTTTGAAATCTATTTTTTTGGGAAGAAGCCCCACACCAAACAAAAAATATTGAAACTCATCTTACCAATTGCACAATGTCTTCGCCGGAAGAAGAATCTGCTCCTCCTCCCGCCGCTGATGCCCCGGCCGCCGATGCCTTAGTAGTTGAAACCGATCAAACTCTGCCCGTATCTGCCGATTCTGAAGTAGCTGCCGTCGCCGTAAACGAAGAAGTTGTCGCTGATGTCCCCCCCGTAGAACCAGACCCAGAACCAGAAGCAGAACATCCAAGCACCACCACCGCCCCCGAAGAGACCGAAGAAGTGACCGAAACAGATGATGCAGACCCGAGCAGCAACATTCACGCAAATCCACCACAATCTGATACGCCAACTGCACCTTCTCAACCTCCGCCCCCTGCCGTAGAAGCAAGCACCATTCTCTCTCCCATTCCTAAGAAGTCGAATCTTTCGTCTGAACAGAATATTCAATCTCCCCTCCCAATAAGTCAGACCAATTCTTTTGATACCTCCTCATCCTTGAATTTGCCAGAAGGAGTAACTTTGCCCGCATCTGTATCACCGGAATTGATCAATAAAGTTAGTGGATCGCTCAAAGCCGCATTTTTTCAGGTAAGCTACATACTTCACAATATTCTCTTATGGAATCTGTTTGGTAAATTATTGTACACTTGAAATTCATTCTCGATCTTACATCATATCCAATGTGTCTGTAAATCAAGCTTTCGTCCGCCCAGATGAATGAACTCCTTTCTGAGTATGACGAGGCTTTGCGAACAAAAGGATCTGAAATAAGGAACCATGAAGGTAGGACTAGTCCAGTTGCAGTGCTTCTTTGTATATTCATTCTGATTGCCATATACTAATTGCTATATTCATCATGCCCACCAACAAACAGCCTACTTTTTTGGAGTGCTCAAACGATACCGAAACCTCCATCAGCGTTCCATGGCGGACAATGGCATGAACGCTTCGCAGCCTCCTCAGGGCGAACATCTCACTGGCCAAGTGATGGCGAGACTAGATCTTCTCGTGCAGAGTGGATATTGCACTGCGGATGAGCTTGATGAGAAAGTCAAATCAAAGATGAAGTTGCTGTGCGAGCAGGATGCCCTCAGCGCTATTGATGAAATCAACGCAGTGCCTAGGGCTGGAATACGTAGCTTTGGGAGCTACTTCATTGGTATCTTGAACAGGTACGCTCGTGGGGAGAGGCAAAATCAAAGAGGTGGAAACAACAACCATAACCAACGATTTGGTCAGACAAGATACGGCGGTCAACCTGGGGTTCCAACTGATCCGCGTTTCTCGCATTACGGAAGAAGTGAAGGCTCATCTCATCATTACGGACGGGATGGTAGTGACAGGAAGAAAAGTCGGTACCATGACAGCGATGATAGAAAGAGTAGCAGATATCGCAGTAGTGACGATCGAGACCGTCGCCATCGACGCCGTAGGTCGAGGAGCCGAAGTAGGAGCTACAGCAGCAGCCGAAGCCGAAGCTCAAGCTCTGAATATAGGCGACGCCGCAGTCGTAGCCGGTCTAGAGATCGATCTCGACGCCATCGTGATTCAAGGCGTAGCTCGTCACACCGTGATTCGAGTAGTAAACACCACGCAAGTGGGCCTTACGGAATGAGCAGCTCACAAATGGCCCCAGGAATGCTCCCGCCTCCTCCTCCACCACCTCGTCCCAACATGCCAATGCAGATGCAACAGCTCCTCCCAGGGCAAACACCCCAGATGATGCCTGGTATGCAGCAACAAATGCAACAGCAAATGACAATGGGTCAGCGGCAAGGAGGGCAGTATTACCAACAGCCGCAGCAGCCCGCTTACAACAACAATGTCTCACAACAGGTCCAAAACGTGAACAACGCAGCTTTGGGACAGGCATTGATGCCTAGTATGTTGGGAATGCAAGCTCCAGGTCGTGTTCCTGGATCAAATGCACCTATGTCGCACAGTCAACCCCAAGTGCCTCTCGACATTTTAGCTCTTGCAGACAAGGCATCTCAGGCTCTCTCTAATGTTCAGACAATGTCAAATCCTAACTTCCCACCTCCTCCAGCAACATCTTTTCAACAGAATGGATTTGCAAGTGAGAAAGACTTGTCTACACTAGTTCAATACGCCTTGCAGAATCTTCGGACAACTGGACACGTCGAGCAGCAGCTTGATGGGAAAATCTGTTCCATGCTCAAGCGACTTCCTGAGCATGCGGCACTGCAAGCCCTTGAGACATTTTCCTCTTGCGATGTTTCGAAGATGAGGAGCAAGGGGGGTTACCTCGCAGGGATACTCAAAAAGGAGCTCGTGAAGTTGGGTTTGTAGAACTTCGTCTTGTTTTATGCATACGTCTCCTTGATGTCTTCTACTAGTTTGCATTTGTAAACTAGAAGCTGTTATCAAAAATTACATATGTACTGCTTTTATATACATTATCTTACTCGTACGGCAGTTGCGGTGGCTTGGCAACCCTTGGGTGTGAGCCAAATCTTTTCAAAAAGCCACCAGGGCGTTTCATATTAGACCGAACCTCAACCCAACAATCGGAGTTGTTGACTTTTGAATCTGCAGTAATAGTATTCTCGCTCCCATTGTGCTTGCCTTCAGACATTACATGGCTGCTCTGAAGTTCATCTAAAGATCCAGCGAGTACTGATTGTTCTGCTTCGTCAAACGAGCTTGACAGGACCCAATCCTCACTTATTCTCACGTCTAAGCCTGAAATGGATGGGTGACTTGCTATCAAGTTACCTCGATGTGTAGCTCCACGCCAACCAATCTTTGCTGTCTTTCCGCCCAGATCCCTTTCAACTAATTCTTTTACATTATCTAATGATGAACAGTGAAATATCAAAGACGGCGGAGGAAGACGCAAATCTTCAGTTGCCGCAGGAATTGGACGGACAATCAATCCGGTCGAAGCTGAGTTTGTATTGATATTATTGTTGTATTGATACAAACCTGGTAGGGGTCTCGAAAACAACCTTGATGATGAAAGATCTTTTTGAACGGTCGAATACTCTGGAAAGAATGGCAGCGCTACCTCTTTTAGCACTCCTCCTCCTCCTCCTCCTCCTCCTCCTGTCCCTTCTAATTCAGCAACACTTGGCATGTCCAATGATGTACTAGATTTGTTCAAATTTACTGTTGGTGTATTTCTTAGCAACCAAGATGGCTGTATATCTCTGCCAAGTTTTTGTGCCACTGTAAAGGATAGTCCACGCAGACGCGACTCCCAAGTGCTGTTTGGAAAGATTTGATTTCCCTCTACGATAGAACGCGACAATTGGTCACGGCAATCTGATAATATATCTCCTAAATCATACGCAGGTCTGCATTCGTTGATAGACAGCAATGCCAGACTCGAGGTTTGGGTTTGTCCATTATTTTTGTCAACAGAATGATCACCTATTATTTCTTCTGTTGTTCTACTGCCATTGGTCAAAGAAAGAAAGTGCAGCACCGTTCCACTTGTGTTGCACGTGCATGTCTCTGAGTGCCAAGAATACGATGAAGATGAACCAAAATGCTTTTCATCTAAAATATCGCTTCTCCTTGATTTTGATGACTGGGATGAGCTGCTGCTTCCTGAGCTCAACTGAAACAATCGTTGAAGGAATTGACTAGCCGATCGAGAACGTACTGGATTCGGAGAGAGGAACGTCAGTATAAGTGATGATGATGCGGTAGGCATGGCGTCGAACTAGTATTTAGGAGTAATAGTGTAGCAAAAGCTTGGGCATTAGCAGAGCTTGGAAAAAATGGCAAAAGTGAAGACTAAAAGGGGTCTTTCCCCTTTCCCCCCATAGAAAAACCACTGACTCACGCTCACCTCTCTCGTCACAATATGTATGCCATCTCGCAGAATGCAATGACATGCTTCATGCAGCACCGATCAAATAACTTGGCCGTATGATACTATGAAGATCTACGTTCTTGCCGCTACTCTTGTCACCGCGAGTGTTGTGGCTTTTTCGCCACAACCTTTGCAGCGGTTCGCAACTAGGTCTTCGGTAGCAGAAACAGATGATACTAATACTGTTGGAGCACCTACATCAAGCGATGCTATTCCAATTGAAAATACCAAGGTTGGTGTCCTACAAGAGACCCACAAGTCATACACAATGGAACAATTTGTTTCCGACATAAGACTCTTGTACAGCGATTTAGAAAATGGTGGAGGCTCCATCAAAGTTAGAATGGATGATGTAGGTGTGAGTTTCACTCATGTTGCTCCAGCAAGTCTTTCTACNAGAAAACAAAGCCCAACAATTTATGACGCAGCAACAGTTGATTGGAACGAAATTCACTCTAGAATAGATGCTTATTCAAACGATAAGGCTCCTCCTATGTTAATCTACCTTCCGGGTCTGGACTGCTGCGGTATATCAGGAACTAGTCAATTTGATGATTTATCCAACACATTCGAGTTTTGGAGAATGACAGTCGACAAGAGTATAAAGCAACCGACGTTTGCAGCACTTGTAAGCGCAGTTGTGAAATTTGTGAAAGATTCAACCAATGATGCTGATTTAAATACTCCTCGTGAGATTATCTTGGTCGGTGAGAGCTTCGGCGGATTGTTGACTTGTGCCGTGGCAATGGCATTGAACAATACTAAACGCAAAAGGTTCATTCTCAAAGGCATGACATTAGTGAACCCCGCAACTAGCTTCGATGAAACAAACTGGGAACAACTTGTTCCACTTCTCACGTCACTCCGATATCTGGAAACACAGGAAGATATTGTTGATGATAGTGGCAACTTCAACTTTGTGAACAAACTTCCAACACCGTACTCCGTGCTCGGGGGGATGGCGTTAGCTGCTACAGTTCCTGACAGCAAGCAATACTCAGGTATTCTTGATTTTATTCTCGGAAATGTAGGTACTGCATCCAATGAAGAAATGCTTGCTGCATCAGGAGAGGGTTTCAGACTCCTGGCTGAGTACTTACCTGCAAAAACATTAGAAGAACGTGCACTGAAGTGGCTGCCAGTTGGAAGCTCGGTTGTTAACAATGTTGAAAGGTTGTCCTTATTAGATGTGCCAACACTGATTATTGCTGGGAATGATGATAACATGTTGCCAACAAAAGACGAAGCAAACCGTCTTGGAAAGCTTCTGCCTGATTGCGTCAAGATGGATGTGTCGGGCTCAGGACACTTTGTATTAGATGAGAGAGTGAATTTGACTGAGGTTCTCTTGGATTCACACATCGATCCTCTTGATATACAGAAGAATAGCCCACCTTATGATCCAGTGCGAGATTGGAAACTCCCACCAGACGATGTGGTTAGAGCTGTGATTGAGAAGAGAGTGAAGCCAACAAGAAAGAGAGCAAGTCCTGTTTTCTTCAGCACAGATAGCACTGGACAGCGGCGCCGTGGCGTGTCACAGGTCCCATCAAATGACAGGAGTCTGCTTATAGTTGGTAATCATCAGCTGTTTGGTCAAGATTTAGGAATGATCATTTCTGAGCTGTTAGAGCAGCGGAACATAGTCCCACGGGGCTTGGCTCACCCAACGGTAGCTGAGGGTTTACTTCGTGGAGAACAAGACATAAGATTTCAAAGGAGACGATATGAGTTTGGAGAAGACTTACGATTTGAGGGCGATCTTTTCCAAATGTTTGGAGCAGTCAAAGTTAGTCCTCGCAATTTCTTCCGCCTTCTTCAAACAAACCAAACTGTCCTTCTATTCCCTGGTGGTGTTCGAGAGGCATTACATGGTAAGGGCGAGGACTATAAGCTGTTCTGGCCTGAAAAGACTGACTTTGTGCGCGTCGCAGCAAGATTCAATGCAACCATCGTTCCGCTTAGTGCGATTGGTGCTGCCGACTCTGCGACAATTATCGCCGATGCCAACGAGCTGGTAAATCTCCCATTTGGCTGGGGTGAGAATCTATCAAACTTCAGCAATAGTATTCCCTCTGCTAGATTTGATGCCAAGGATAATGAAGAAGAGACGTTTATCCCACCTTTAGCATTGCCCAAGCCCCTTCCGGCACGCCACTACTTTTTATTTGGGAGATCTTTCGACACAAGCTCGGTAGATCCAAGCAACAAAGATGCATGCGATGAAGTTTACAAGGAAATCAAGAGTGAAGTTCAACAGGGAATAGATGCGCTCTTAGAAGCAAGGAAGGACGATCCATATGCGTTTGATGGCCTGAAGAGGTCTTCATACCAAAGATTTTATGGGAAAGACCCACCAACGTTCCCCCTGAGCTCGTTATCTAAGTCAAGAAGTAATCGCAATCAATAATTATAACACCAATAATTTATTTTCTAAGACAACTGTTTTTTTTCTCGGAAGCAAAGCGACAATCCGTCCGCTGCCCCAACAATGAACAATAAAAATTTAAGCATCTGGTTGGATGTTGAATATAAAGGAAGTTTCAAAACACTACATAGCACATATCAGCCCCCTCCCCCACCTGGATTGTATCCCAGAAGTCGAAGAGCCTGATACGCCGCCCTCAGCACGTTATCATTATCAGGATGACTTTCCACAGCTTTCATAACAGCCAGTATCCCCCCACATTCTGCCACGCCAATTTTGAATTCCATTCCACCCTGAGCGACGCTTGCCAAAACATTGCAACCACTCCGTTGTATCTCAGCATCGTCCACTAGTTTCTGCATCATATCTACAACAAGGGGCAATCCCCCCGATTGCAAAAGTGATTGGCGATTTAACTCATTCACGCAAAGATTTCTTATAACTTCCAATGCGGTGTGCTGTAATTTGGCGACTGATGGATGATTTCGCATGGCCTGAAGGATGGTAGGCACACCTCCCATCGAAGCAAGCATGTGACAAACGTCTGCATTGTATGTTTGGTTCAACAAAATGGTACATCCTCTCTCTTGAATGATAGCGCTGGTTGAAAATTGCTGCATCGCTTGGATGACATGTTCAAAACCCAGCGAGTCATCTTGCATACTCCGCATTGCCGCCTCCATCGCAGTATTGTATTCTGGACTTCCCGGGGTCGAAGAGGAAGTGGATCGATGAAAACTTCGATTTTGTTGTGGAGAAATGAATTGTTGTTGGTGGCTGAAAGAGTGATACGAAGCTTGAGAATGATGAGAATGATGAGAGTGATGTGACGCTACACTCCCATCATCAGCATAAGGTTGTTTCTGTTGATACTGATTAGAGTGGTGGGAGGCATTAGAGTACACACTCCCATCATTAGTGTGTTGACTCTGGTTCAAAGGGTCCTGAAAATGGCGAGATGCGTGCGATGCATTTGAATACACACTTCCATCATCAGGGTGTTGATTGTGCTGCTGTAATAAATGTTGATTCCTCTGATAGTGCTGCTGCTGAACAAAGTCGGGTGCAAGATCAGCTTGCGGTGCAGCACGGCGTTGTTGATAGGGTGGCGAAGAATGTCCCCACTGAGCCGAAGCTGAGTGTTGAGAATAGTGAGAATTACTCTGTTGACTATTTTGTGTGCACACCGATCCAGCAGAACTTTGGAGCGTATCTCTCCTCATATTGGGTAGCGGGTGACAAAATAAACACCGGCCCCGATGTACTTCCCCCGGCACAGACAAGGGCAGCTTCACCGCTTGTCCAGATGCATCAAGCTGAATTTCATGTGTCTGTGCACCGCAATCAGCACACCGTCCGTCTCGTTCACGATCCAGGCGAATTTGGTCAGCAGAAGCAGCAGCTGCTGCAGCATCTCCATTACTATTACCCCGCCGCCCATCTTCGTTATCCTCAAATGTGTTCAAAATGTTGTCGTTGCCACCGGACCGACTATGGCCACTGTCGGCAAGGTTATCCCAGTCATAATCTGCAATATTATCGAGGTCGCCCAAGTCGTCAGCGAGGTCAAAGTTATCCAGCTCCATTATTATCGTCCTTGTTAGTGTTAGGTCTACTTCTCTGTCTCGTTATTGGTCTCCACCTTGGCTGTGCTGATGCTGGTTGTCGAGGTTGTTCTTTTCAACAACGTCGCCGGCTTCGGCTGCGCTGGTGATAAGTAGTACTGCCACTGCTATTCGGCACAACTATATTCTTGAGGAGAAGGGAAGGGGCTTGTCTCTTTGAAGTTCCCAGTTTTAGGGGGATGATTCGCAAACCCGGCGTTCCCCCTCTGGCTCTCTCCCCAATACTTACAGTGCAGTAGGTAATTATGCCACCAGCATTCGAGGGGTTGACCCCTTTCCCACGCCACCCATTGTCCTCCATCAAGCCTCCATCACCTTCACTACTACTTGTGGACTCCACAACCAGTCCACAACCTACCACCACAAACCACCTTCAAGTGCCTATGATGTGTCCATTCTTTACACTGCATGTGTGAGAATAGATTGGAAGGTAGTGTGCACCATCACGACTTCAAGAGATGCTAACTATTCTTTTCAATCATTGTAGAAGAAGTAGTTATGTCAGCCCATTGCATCATGGACTACGCCAGACGCAACTTTGTTTCAACATCCATTTCGGAAGATGCATCAGTACCAATGCAAATGCAGATCTCGTTGTATCTATTCTGGGTCCACCAAACGCTGGAAAATCTACTCTATTCAACAGACTCATGTGCAAGGAATCGAATAAGGCATATCGGTTAGGCAGTGAAAAGAAGAAAACACGCTCCAATGCAAGGATAGGATATCGTAACCCATCAAAACGAGCTGGCGGTGCCATTGTTAGTCCTGTGGCTGGGACGACAAGAGACAGACGAGAATGCGTAGGCCGCGTTGGAGGCATTACATTCCGTCTTGTCGACACGGCAGGTGTTGATGGGGAGAAGATTGACATTGCATTTGGAAAGCAAGGGACGCATTCATTGGATGGTGCGATGATTCGACAAACTATGGAGGCTGCCAAAAGGTCGGACTTGGTTTTTCTCATGTTTGATGCGAGATTGGGAGTTACATCTGATCTTATTGAGACGGTGAGGTGGTTACGTAAATTGAGTAACACAGGTGATAAGCACCATCATCGTGAAATCGTCATACTTGCCAACAAACTGGAAGGAGATCGATGGTCATTCATGGATAGTGATGTACTCGACAACCTTGCTGAGATCTCACGTGCAGGATTTGGAGAAGCTATTCCTATATCTGCAGAGCATGGCGAAGGCATGGTGGATGTTGCAGAAATCATTGATAGATTGACGAAAGAGAAAAGACAAAGGCTTGGACTTCCATTGACGAACGAAGAAAATTTTCAGGGGAAAAATAGTGACATCACTGAAAAGCCGCTCCAGCTAGCAATCTTGGGCAGACAAAATGTTGGTAAATCGACATTGGTGAACACTCTACTTGGAGAGGAGCGCGTTATCGCTGGAGATACCCCGGGCCTTACTAGAGATTCCATTTCAATACCGTGGTTTTGGAAGGGCCGCCCTGTTCAACTTGTTGATACAGCTGGTATTAGAAGAGGTGTGAAACGTGAAAGGTCGGATGAGATTGAAGATCTTGCAGTACTTGATGCCATGAGAGCAATGAAACTGGCAGACGTGGCAGTTCTCGTTCTGGATGCGCAAGCACAATTCATACAACGACAAGAGTTGGCCATAGCAGATTCAGTAGTCAGAGAAGGACGTTCTCTTGTCGTGGCAGCAAATAAAATGGACCTCATCGTAGATGATGAGTACACAAAACATGATTTTGCTCGAGCTGTGCAGGATCAAATAGAGACACGATTTCCAATGCTTCGAAATACACCAGTTGTGGCGATGAGCTCTTTACTCGGGCACAATGTGCAGAAGTTGATGCCGACAGTGTTTGAAGCACGAGATCGATGGGCCAGAGTAATACCTACTGGAATGCTCAATAGATGGCTCAAAGATGTCTTAGATGAACACTCACCACCTTCGCAGGCTGGAAGAGCAACCAAAATCAAGTACATCATACAGACCAAAGGACGTCCTCCAACTTTTCTATTATTCTGCAATGTTAGTGAGCTCCCAGTGAACTATCTGCGATATCTCACAAGACATTTTCAAGATTCTTTCAACATGTTTGGTATGGAAGTACGGTTGGTTGTAAAGAAGAAGGATGACAATCCATATGCGAACAAGTCTACTAAGAAGGCGTTCATAGGTATAGGTGGATGGAAAGGAAGACAAAAGAGAATGGTCGCGCAGCTGAAGAAGACAGGGAGTCCAATAAAGAAAGGCAGGCGAGGAAAAAGGAGTAAAAGTTAGCTTGTTTATGTTGATGATGTCTATCTTCACATGCATCCGTCTCTATTCTATTTTCATCTGCACATCCCCATGCAAATATTTTCTACTGTATTCCCCATTATCTCTCTTCTAAAGGATTCTCTTACACAGCGGCAAAGTTAAATGTTGCAAAAGGCTGAGAACCCGAACCATTTGCAGGGCATTCTGCTTCAAAGGACTCATCTAGCTGCTTCTGCGGAATGCCAAATGCAAATGTGTCACCATTGATTGCTGGTGCCAAATTCTCATCTTCTGATCCTTCCTCGCATCCGAAGAAGGTTTCAATGATTTTCACAGCCTTATTGTACACATCGTCACTGGCATGCTCTTGAAGTTTTTCAAGCTTTTCCAAGCCATCGCACTCATCAACGAAGCTGCAGTAGTCCTTACCCAGTTCTTGACCAACGCGAAGAATTTCTTGCAATGCATCAAGGGCAACCATGAGCATCTTGGTGTCGTTAATGTCAAACACACTGCAGACAGCATCAATTGCTCCGCACTCAACAACAGATTGCACTTGAAAATTGGTTCCGCCTGTTGCAACATTGCAAACAGTCCAAATTGCTTCTTTTCGTACCTCCCATGTTGCGGTTTCGGCCATCTCAGTAACTTGAGCCATACAACCATGCTTGCCAAGAACGGCGCTAATTTGATTCTCTGTTCCTGCAGCTATGTTGCTAAGTACCCAACATGCCTCCTTGCTGTCTCAAGCATAAATGTACAGATAAGAGAGATGTATGAGATATGCATAGTGGATACGTTCGACAAATTATTTGCTTCAGCCAACTGTAACTTACCGGATGATTCTTCTTTCATGATTTAGCAAGAATTGCATCTTATGCAACAGGTCGGCATTGAGCATTGCTTGAGTTTGTTTATCGTTTCCTGTAACAATGTTGCCCACAGTTCTGAGTGCGGGAGTCAATAATTTCGATTCGTAACCAACTGTTTCAACAAGCAAATTTGTAATGTTTGATTTCAGCACGGCATCAATGTGCTCTTCGTCGCCGTCACTGATGTAGGAGAGCGCCCACAAGGCATCGACCTTGGCTTCTTCGTTGTCACCTTTTAAGATTTCAACAATGGCAGGAATGGCCGCTTCAACTTGGCTAATTTCAGGCTGTGGCTTTCCCCGGCAGAAGTTGGAGAGAGTCCATACACAATTAGTGAAAAGAGACTTGCTTGCGGGTTTTGTAATGTTCAGGATGAGAGGTTGCATCGCGTTGGAGGCAAGCACTGTATCCCTTAGTTTTGTGGAGTCACCAGCAATGTTTCCAAGACACCAAGCACTTTGCTCTCTGACATCTGCACTTGCTGAAGTGAGAAGGTTCACGAGAGGTGGGACAGCGCCAGCATCGACAATGGTTGAAGTCTGGTCCGTAGAGGCAATGTTAGTCAACGCCCATGCAGCTTCAAAATGCACTTTCTCATCATCAACCAACGACAACATATGGATAAGGTAAGGAAGAGCTCCGCTGCTCAGGACTTCATGTACTGGAGGATTATTTTCAACCGACATGATTTTGCGGAAGCCTTGAGCAATGTTCTTTAGCTTCTCGCTATCCATGACGCCAGATTGTTGAATTTCATGTAGTTGTTGCATCAGCGAAGGAATATCGCTCGTAGTGTAAATCTTCTTCGATTCAGTGCTGTCAACTACAGCAGAAGACGAAACATCTCCTGAAATCGCCGATGGTGGAGCCATAACTCTTGCTCTGCGCTTGGCAATACCTTCATCTTTCTTACTCTTACGCAGAGAGAGGGTTGTTTCAGTCCGGCGCCGGCGGCTTTCATCGCCATCAATGCCTTTCTTGAACTGTGATCTACGGTCGTCTGTAGTGATGGTGTTATTAGCGAGGATGAGTGCGAGTGAGCGGCAAGTTATGGACAAAACAAGAACAAACTAGCAGACGCGCATAACGCAAAGTCAAACCGCTGCAGCTAACTGAACACTTACCTCTATTATTCATGGTGATTGATCGGAGAGACCTAATGGTAGAAGGGATGTTGAGATCTTCTTGATAGTCGTTGAAAGCAGCGCTTGTTGAGTTTTATGGGCGAGAGTGGCAAGCATCAACAGAAGCGCTTCATCTCAAGTGTGCGCCAAAAAATCGGCGAGGAAGTTAGTCGAGTCTCTTGGCGATATACTCGTAGATTGTTCCTACGGTACTTTGTACCTCGTGCCTACCTCCTACCTAGGTACCTACCTCCTATCCTACCTCCTCAGACAAGAAGTGAAGGAGCGCAGAAGCAGCACCAGCAACCAGCAACAGCAAGAGCTTGGGCTGGCGCTGGAGTGGCGATTGTACAACCACACGGTGTATATTGACCATGAAACCTTTTCATACTGCTTCATTGTTTTCTATCATCATAGTCTTTACAGTGGATGTTTGTTTTGCGTTCGTATCATCTATGAACACTTATTGTGTATCAAGATCAAACAAAAAAATCTATGCAACTGAAACTCTTCTGCCTGATGATGAAAATGACAAGAGCATGAAACAATCTGTGCGACGAAACTTGATCCTTACATCACTATTGATGCCTATCTTACAAATCAATGTCAAAAGTGCTGATGCAGCATGTCTACCGGGTGATCTCAGAGAAGAATGTATAGGGGTGTATAAAATGCCTATTGATGATAAAGCATTGCCATATGTGGAATCCCCAGAGAAACTAAAACTTTATGCACCAGATCTAACGTGGGTACCGCCAATCGAATCTCCATCGAACTATCAAAATGCAATTAATCAGCTTCGTGAACAACGTGAACGCTTTGATGCTGTGCAGGAGAAAGTTGCCAAAGGAGATCTTGCTGGGAGTGGTTTGATATTACTCGATATTGTACCGAAGGTAACTGCCGCTTGCAGGTATATTTTGAAAACTGTGAACAACGCAGCAAATAATGAAAGGAATGACGAAGTGATGTCGGGTGATGAAACCAAGGTTTTTGAAATGAAAGCCTACAGAATCGAATATGCTTTAAATGAGCTATTAGGATATTTGGGAGAGACAGACGTACTTATTGGTCAAGCTCTTAGAGGAGAACTTGGAGTATCAGCACCAGCACAGATACAAATTTTGAGTCAACTTGGTGATACAAAGAAAGAATTTGATGAACTCCTACGCACAGTGCCAGAAAAGCTTTGACTTCTGTTCTCTATCATTATTGATACAATATTTTTGATCTCTCATCTTCTATTATACTTGCTCATCTTTTGGTTCCTTAGTTTGACTTTGAAAATAGTCGCAATCCACAATATATCTCAGCAACTGTAATGACAACCGTCTTTCTCTCTCTTTATCCCGCTGGAGTAGTTTCAGCAGCAGACTTGAATTGGTGATAGTCTTTCCTCCACTACTGTTATGTCTACTCCCGTGACTTGGGCTGACATTGACAAGTCCTAGGACTTGCAATTCACGTTCGTAGTCATTCCTTGCTTTATCTCTTGCACTTTGACTGTGTCGTTTCTTTTGACGTTGGTCATCGCTTTTTGCCAATGAAGAAGACTTTTCGGAATGTAAGAATTTGCACGATTCTCCATGACGACATTTGCCACGTTGATAATACTTGCAGATCCTCATTGGTTGCGACTGTTCAGATGCCCCTCCTTCAGCTGGAGGAGCAGATTTGAGAGCTGTTTCTATATTTACATCTTCACCAACTTGTTCGTCTTTCGTCACAGCAGATTCATTGTCACTAAGCGATGATGAAGACCCATACCCAGCCAAAAGATTTGATAATGACGCTACCTTTTCACCTGCTGCTTCTTTGCATTGCTTCTTCTGCTCTTTTCTCCCTTCATCCTGGGTGTCATCTTCTCTACTTCTTTTTGTCATAATATCATTATTTGTACATTCACCGCTACCACTGATATTCTTCGTAGTAGTACTACGTGGAAAACGTTTCCTTCGCTCTTCTATCCATTTTTTAATATCATCAGGATGGTTGCCAACACAAATCTTAAACTTTTGAGGACGAATTCCTGGGCCACTGATAGTGATTGTTTTGAGACCTTGACCGGAATACTTTTGTGCCATTTTTGGGTTCACCTTTTTCTGTTTTTCAACTTTGGCATGTTGAGTGGAAGATGATTGTTGTTGGTTTTGTCTATCATTATTGGATGATATTGTTCCATTGTGTGTGGTGATGTTCGTGCTGCTCATAGGATGTTTTGGTGGCGGTGGTGGCGGAGGAGGAGGAGGAGGAGGAGGTTGAGAAGGGATAGATGCGGAGTAACCAGCGTAGCTGTATTGGTGTTGTGTTATTGGATGATGCTGCTGATTTTGATAAGGGTACTGAGCACCTCCCATATTGAGTTGACTTTGTTGGTAATGACCATTGTTGTAAGAATAACTTTGTTGCATTTGATAGGACGAGTTTTGATACTGCATCTGCGGCTGCTGATTTTGATTTCTAACGTGATGATAAGGCGATGATGTTTGCTGAGGTGGTGGACAGAGAGAGCCTACATCATTATTGGCCGCAACAGATGGATGTCTTGGTGGTGGGATGCCGCGTCCGGACATCATTGTTGACATCTACGGTATTTTACGATTGAGGATTTCTGATTTTTTATTGAAATTCAATTATTGTCTTAATGTACGCAATCTTTCATCGTAATCAACTGCGCATAAGTGGCCGAGTGGTCTAAGGCGTTGGACTTAAGATCCATTGAACACTAGTTCGCGCAGGTTCGAACCCTGTCTTATGCATTACTTTTTTTTCATTTTCAACTGCGTCATCAATGAATGGCTCATCGACGGAGCCGGCTTAGACTGAAGTAACTACTTATTATTATTGTTGTTATGATTGCGCCTGCATCGATGATTCTTCCGGTCTTGACGGTGTACCTTCTATGTTGTACAGCTCAGTTTGGTGGAGTGGATTGTTTTCAAATACATCCTGCAAGAACGAGAATAAAAATAACATCGCCACAACAGAGAACATTGCCATCATACAAGCGCAACAACAATCAGCGTCAACCTTTAGTTTTGGCTCAAACAGATGTCGATGATGAAGTGGAAATACATTCTGTTGATGCAACAAAGAACAATAGAGAAGATGAATATTATGGCAGCACCAATGGTATAATAAATGGCAACAAGGTAGATTCGAAACAAACTACTGATTCCGACAATAATACTGAGGAGAGTAGTAGCAGCAGCTTTCTAAAAACAATATTCCTTGGCATAGAGCCAACACCAGATATTCTTGCCATTGCCACAATATACTTCGTAGAAGGTGCACTAGGATTAGCGCGTCTTGCACAAACGTTCCTGCTCAAAGATGAACTCAAGTTGGGTCCAGCCGAGTTATCTGCAACTCTTGGTCTGTTATCATTACCTTGGACAATCAAACCATTATATGGCTTCTTAAGTGACGGGTTCCCAATAGGAGGCTATCGTAGGAGACCCTATTTAGTTTTGGCTGGCTTTGTGGGATTTATGAGTTACATGGTTTTGGCATTAGGATTGGGGACTGGTGCTGGTGCTTCTTCTACAGATGATGCTGAGATGAGCATGACGTTCACAATTACTATTATATCCCTACTATTATCATCCGCATCAATAGCATTATCTGATGTAGTAGCCGATGGAATAGTTGTACAAAAAACTCGCGAGGCGGCACAACGAGGTGATGATCCTGCTATAGCTGGTGGTCTCCAGTCTTTATGTTGGGGATCTGCAGCCATAGGAGCTTTGATTTCGGCCTACTTCAGTGGCAGTCTTTTGGAAACCATGAGTCCCAGAGATGTATTCCGCATTGCAAGTGTCCTTCCTCTTGCAGTTTCAGCCATGTCATTCTTAATACAAGAGGAGCCTGTGGGTAGACAGAAAGCAAACAATGAAAGCATGCAAAATCAAAATGAAGACCAAACCCAAATTGAAACTGCACCTGTCAAGGAACAGATATTAGCACTATGGTCGGCACTTCGTCAGCCTAATATATACAAACCAGTTCTCTTCCTCTTCTTGTGGAAAGCTACGCCAACATCTGATGGTGCAATGCTGTACTTCATGACTAATGATATTGGATTCGGGCCTAACTTCCTTGGTCGTGCCCGTCTTGTCACAGCGGTGTCAAGTTTGCTTGGAGTATGGCTTTACAACCAATATCTAAAGCGTGTCCCCATCAAGGATGTGTTACTGTGGACTTCCATTGCGAGTGTGCCTCTAGGATTGACTCAGCTGTTACTTATCAGTCATTACAACCGTGAGCTTGGTATTCCAGATGGCTTATTTGTTCTTGGGGATGACGTTGTGTTATCAATCCTGGGAGAGATGGCATTTCTCCCTACATTAGTGTTGGCTGCAAGACTCTGTCCTCATGGTGTCGAGGCTGTACTTTTTGCCACTCTAATGAGCATCTACAACGGCGCCAGCACAGTTGGTACTGAGGTTGGCGCAGCGCTGACGAAGTTTCTAAGTGTGACAGAAACTGATTTCAGTAACTTGGCATTGCTGACAATCATTTGCAATATATCGTCATTGCTTCCATTGGTTTTTATTGGTTGGTTAGATGGTATCGGAGATGAAAGTGAGGAAGAAATGGAAGGGAGAGCATTGGGAGAGCCTAAAGATAAAGTATCGTAGATCATGTACCTCACATAAGTACCAACTTTTTGTACATTGTACATCTCATCAGTTATCTAGCATGGTATCTGGTATCTTTCTGCACCTTCCACTAAAACATTGAAAGGTTCTCTTATTATTTCCTCTGTGGATGGTTAAGTAATAAGTGTAGCTGGAGCTCTGTGTTCAGCATGAGGTGGTGTCTACCGCTTAGTATCTGCTTCTCTGCAAATGCGGCAGCAGCATATGCATTTGTGGCGCCCTTATCCAAAGTGTCCATTAGCGGCCGAGTGCAATCGAAGCAATCCGCATCTTTGCCTCCGACGTCATCGTCTGCTACACAACTAAATTCATCAAGAAGTTTGGCCGTGGCTGGGAGGATTCCTTGGGGGAAGATGGTTATGACTGAGAAGAAGATGGAGAATTTTGTTTCAATCGTAAGATCGGAGACGCACCTATTTGATATCTTATTGATGACAGTTTTTTCTATCTTCAGTGTTCCCATTGGACGTTTCCTTTATCAGAGATTTTTTTATCGATTCAGAAATAATGTCAAGTTTGAGGATAGCATCACATACCATGTCCAAGAACTACTTTCTGAAGCAGCACGCATTGGGTTGGTCTGCTACTTGTTTGACGTGATTGANGATGATATATATGCAATTCATAACATAGCTTGCTTCACGTCCCAAACACACTCAATACCACTACTCCACCGATCGCCATACAAGCGCCAAAGCAAGATGGTAGTGTAGGCTTCTTGCCCTTGAAAGGCCAATCCATCAAGAGACCATAAAGAGGGCCCACCGAGGATAGTGAAATGGCAAGAGCCAGAGTTATTTGAAAGAGAGCAAACTTCTCAAAAGCAGGACACAAAAACGTCACCAAAGCAACACCAGCAGTTATCTGAAGCCAGCCTTTCAAGTGCAGTGGCGGTAATTGATACCATTTGCAGCTCTGGCAAGGTATGATTGTTTCGGTCTCCTCTCTATTCACATCCTTCGTACGTTGGGATCGCTCTTCTACTCTTGTGCTCTCATCAATATGTGCAGTTGCCTCGGTATCTCTATTCTCATTCTTTATTTGCAGACATTGCTCTTCTGCTGTTGAGCAATATTTTCTATGCACTCTCATGCCACATGATATTGAGAACAAAATAATGCCAGCGAAGCCAAATCGTATGAGATTTATGGTCCATGTCGTCATCCCAACACCATGTTGTTTTGTCAACAGTGAGCCAAATGAATCTGCCAAAACATTAAATACTGCACATGTATACCCTCGACGATATCGCTTATTTCTGTCAACTCTGTCCTCTGTGTGTCCCTCCATTACCATTTGTTGTGTCGATTCAACCTGCGCAGTGTTTGTCTCGCTATCTTCTTCTGGTTTAGCTGCACGTGTTTGTTCCTCCCACGAAACAACTCCAATCCCAAGCACAGTTAGAATCATACCTCCCCATGCAACCAACTTCAGCGTCTCTTGCAAGAAAAATCGCCCGAGTATAGCAGCAGCAAAAGGTTTTATAGAATCAATGACAATTACGTGTTTTGCTCCAATTAAACGCAATGCCTCCAACCATAAAACATCGCCGATGATAATCCCAAGAGTTGAGCTCAGCAGAAGGAAACCAACACTACTAGAAGTAAACACTTCAGCACCATCAGCATTTGATTGTGAAAAGCCGCGTATTCCGCACATTATTACAAATCCAATTGATGCAGTGAAACACTTGTACATGTTCAGTGCAAAGGCAGAGCCTCCAGATGCTGTCCATCTCACATCCCAGATGAAAAAGCCAATTGACATGAAGAGAGGAGCGAGGAGAGCAGCGATGACGCCATCGGCTGTTGGAGAGAAAACAACTACTGTCATTATGTTCTACTTCTTTTTACTCTGCAGCATGCAGAATGGCTGTGCTGGCATACCTGTACCAACTCTCTCCACTATACGACGATTGACGTGCTTTGCATATCCAAGCTGAGTAGATTGAGCAAGATGGATAGTAGTTATGATAATGCAAAAAAATGTTGCTCCACTTGCTCGAGCGCACCAATCGAGATACTAATTCCTACGTATGGTACCATACTATGAGTGAGGAGTTTGTGAAGGTTTGTGAGGCAAAGCAACAAGCAACAAGCCTAACCCAACACAACTAACCACAACCACCGCGGCGCAACCCATATACCCACAGCTCTGATGCACAGGTATTATTTGTTTATTAGTCTTCTTCTTCTTCCCTGTCCGACCTGGGCATTTGCGGGTTGGCTGAAGTGCAATCGACAACTAGAAGAAGATGAAATCATCATGAATAACAGAGTCGTTCGCTATCATGAAAATGAAAGTGAAGGTTCGGTTGTCAAGTTGGCAGTCTATTCTGGTAGCACGAGGGTTGATGTTCCTCCTTCCTCCTCTTCCGGCGAGGGAGGTTCAGTTGTATGGGTTGATGACGATGCATCAAATATTACTACTTATGTCATCGGTATTGATCAAACAACAACTTCAGATTTATCAGACATCCAATTTGTGATCGAAACAACTCCATTTCATTCAACACCATCTCCAAGACCTTCGCCAACACCCAACATTCCTACGGCCAAGACTCCACAACGAAAAGTGAACAAAACTTCCTTCACAGGTGCATCGACAGGTGGAGGTGTACTTTGTGATGGAAGACGAGCTCACGCTAGACGTTTCAATGGAAACGTGACTTACATGCTTGTGAAAGGGAGCAATAACGATTCATCTGTAATAGCAGAAGTATGGGGTGGTTGGTCGGAATATCATGGTCCAGTAACTTTGACACCTCGGATAACATTCAAGAGAAAAGAAGAATCGGTATCTACAGATAAAGATGCTGTGGGAGCAGGTGACGATCGTCAAGGAGAGTTGTGAAGTACTTATGAAAAGCAAAAGATAGGTTTCAGAGTGTGATTGAGTACGCAGCCATATATTATTTTACTAGCCGTCAAGCTCGAGTTTCTGACGAAGAGCTGTAATATTTCGCTGGCATTCAGTGTTATCGGGGAACCTTTGATGCAAGGCTTCGTACTCTCGAAGTGCTCCTTCGTCATCATCAATCCTCCTAAGGGCGNTCGGGGAACCTTTGATGCAAGGCTTCGTACTCTCGAAGTGCTCCTTCGTCATCATCAATCCTCCTAAGGGCGCTTGCAGTCATCATACCCCATTTCACTTCATTAGGTTGGACAAGTTGTGCTTGTCGAAAGAAAAAAATGCTCTTTTCGTAGAGTTCGTTTTTTACAAAGTGAGAACCAAGCCAACTCAGAGCGTCCAAGTCAACTGGATAATTTCGAAAGCTCTCGAGCTGATAGTGCAACGCCTCTTGGGTATCTTCACTGGTATGTAAGTAAAGCTGAGATAGTCTACTCAGGACATTAGGATCATTTGGAACGCGTGCCATCAATACACTGAACCACCTGATTGCTTCCGCCGATTTCCCCTGAAGGTCGCAGATATCTGCTATTTGATAAATGACCTCAGGATTGTTTGGTGTAAGCCTATGCAACTCTTCGAAGGCTTGGATTGCCTCCTCGGCTAGACCAAGCTGCACATTTACTAAACCGAGATTAAAGATAGCTTGGAAGTTATCATTTTCAACGCCAATAGCTTCGAGGTACAATTCTTTTGCAGAAACGAAATCTCCTTCAATGAAGTAGCAATTAGCTTTGTTGACAAGAGCTTTTCGACTGTATCGATCTGCTTCGAGAGCGATGTCTGCGTACTCTGATGCTTTGGTGCTGTCACCGCCAAGGAAACTCAAACAAGATAGATTGGTCGTAGATGCAGCTTTCACTTTGTCGTCTTTCTGCTGCAGTCCTTCAAGAATTTTAGTTGCAGCGCTGATCTCTTTGCGCTTGAGCATCTTGTTGCCTTTCTCAAGTTCCAACTGGTCTGAGATGTGATCCATATTTTCTTCATCAAGGACCCCGATTACCCAATCGTAAAGGTCAGGGTCCGTCGTTCCGTCTGGGAATTGTGTTACCAATTTTGCTGCCACTAACAATTNCCCAATCGTAAAGGTCAGGGTCCGTCGTTCCGTCTGGGAATTGTGTTACCAATTTTGCTGCCACTAACAATTGTTCGTCCTGCTTAGAAAGATCATCACCATCGTCAAAAGGCGTGGAGAATGCTTGACTCGCTAAATCATCATCGACATCGATGACATTTGCCCGTATGTCTACCAATAGTGTAAAGTCGTTCTTCATTCTATCTTTATCACCCATAGCATAATGACATAAAAAGAGGTTGTAACAAGCTTTGCAATCCGAATCCGGGGTGGAGTTAACCACCTCTTCGTAATGCTTCATTGCTTGAAGCAACTTCCCGCTTCGAAAGAATGCGTTCCCGATGTTTCGCTTCACTTGACTGCGGATTGTCTGTTCGTCGTTAGTCAGCTGATCAAGCGCCATCTCGTAACACTTAATAGCGGAAGAATAATCGTGCAGGCCATAATACACGTTACCCATGGAGACTCGCAGCTGACCAGAAAGAGCATGTCCTCGTTGCTTCTTCAAGAATACAGAATACGTTTTGATTGCCTTCTCTGGCATCCCGTTCGCTTCGTAGGCAGCTCCTAAGTTAAAGAGTGTGGGGAATAAAAGCTCGTCCTGTGAGGTATCATACCTTCGCATTATTTGCTCTTTTTTCACTGCTTCTTGCGCCTTATGCAGTGCCTCTGTGACTTTTCCTTCGTGTTTCAAGAGAATTGTCTCTTCGAGCAGTGTATTGATTTCATCTTCCAACTGTTTGATC
>JALLBI010000036.1:0-24435 GCA_036940125.1 Mediolabrus comicus
CAGCCGATGAACATAATATTATTTATCAACAATTCAACGCAACCGTTTCCCTAATCAAACCCAATCTTCTATTGCCTCATTGTAATTATCTGCAACTCATATACAGGTCATCCCCTGTCTTCAAGGGTGATACCGAGCTTTCCTCAATGGTGGCCGGATTCCGGGCATGGACTGCTCAAGCCGACGCAATGGCTGAGAAATACTCAGCCGCACCTGGCCCCATCGATTTTGCCTCGGCAAAAAAATCCGTCCGTGACGTTGCCCTCGTTGATGCTTTGGAAAAAATGTACAAATCGTCATCCCCGCCAGCACAGACATATGAGTGGAGCAAGGAGGACCAAGATGCCAAGTTGCAGCTCATTGAGGATGCTAAGGCCGGTTTGGCTTTCACTCAGGAAATGATTGAGGATACGGAAAGGGAGATTGCCTATCTTCGTACCCATAGGACAACTCGCGATGTTTCCACTAGTGATATGAAAGAAATTTATCCTGATATTGCCGAGGAGGTTGAGAAGGAGATTGAGAACAGGGAATGGTTCAAGGATACTCTGAATAAGTAAACTATTTACTTGTTTCTTTTTTCGTAACAGACTGTGTGGGGGGAAGGAAGAGTATGGGAGAGGTAATAATAGAGTAGTAGAGCTGTGGGCCTTTGGGAATGTTCAAGCAATAATAGTGCGTGATAATTCTTCTTTGCCTCAATTGTAAGATAAGAAGGCTTAACTAGATATTTATCATTTCGACTAATAGTCTCTGTCGTTTGTGTTGGCAGTGAAAATGATATAGGTGGGAGAGTCGTGCGTGGAGTTTATGCCGTGGGGACGTTTTCCTATCTGCTTGTATTAGAGTCTGGTATGTTATGGAAATGTCTCTTTTGTTCACGATGCTCCCTTCATTGAAGCAAGAGGGGTCCAGCAAGGGAAAGGTGCCACCCCCATTGTTTCTGGAAGATATTGCGTTCACGAAAAAAAGAACACCGCTATAAACTTGAGACAAAATCGACACGTAATGATTATTCCTATATTATTGATATCACTAACTGACAATGATTGTGTCTGAGATGCCGACGCGTAGAAATCACTTATTCTCTTCGTGTCTTGTGTTCAATTCTTGCCGTCTTGTATGTGGGACATCCAACCACACAGGCTTCTGCCTGGAACTAACGCTGGAATGCGGTTCCATTGCTATTATAATATTATAAGCGATCTTTTCAGTTTTCAAGCCAAAAGGATTCGTAAGAGCATAGATGCTCATGATAGTGTAAAGGGTGTGAGGTGATGTTGAGGAGCGCAATTTGGAGTTTAAATGCAGAAAAAGGTGTACCTTAGAACATGTTGTCGTTCAAAGAGGCAGTCATAGCTTCAATTCCACCCTGGTGGGTCTGGCAACCCTGTAGAATGAGGCCAGATGCAGCCCACATAGCAAGACGTCCATTAGCAACTTCTTGTGCCTTAAGTCTCTCAACCTTTGCTGGGTCTCCTTTCATGAAGCCAAGGGGATCAAGACCAAAGTCACCTGGGGCACGGTCACCAGACTCACGGCCAGAAGTGGCGGCAATTCCAGATACAGCCTCAATCATCATAATCATGATTAAGCCAGCAGCAATGTATTGTGGGTGAGAGTTCCAGATTTGCCAGAATGCATCAGTTTGGCACTTCGCGGTGGCAGCCTCGCATCCTGGAGCAGGACCGAAAGCTTCTACTTGCAAAAATCCAACAACTGCCATCATGGCAACACGGCAGTGTTTGATTTCAGCCTCACGGAGCCAGTAGAGGTCAATTCCAACGTCATCGATGTTGGAAAGGCCTAGAGGATCAAAACCAACGTCACCTGCCATAGATCCATCAAGCTATGGTATAGAATTAAAGGAGGAAGTTTGAACAATTTTGGTGAGGTATTATTGTGTTGGATATCCATATGAAATAGTTTCACAAGTCGTAAATTAATAGAAGCAGCTGCTCTGTCAAGAGCATGTCTGTTCTATACAAGAGTCTAGAGCAACTTACAAGTGCTGGTCTATTCATGAAGGGAAGGGCCTTGCTCTTCTCAGCATTCAAGGCTGTAGAAGACCTTGCCATTTGGGCAGGTGCAAAGGCTGCAGCCGATCCGGCGAGGAGGGAGAGGGCGGTAATCTTCATCATGGTTTTGGTGTAGGGAGGTTGTTTGTAGCATGAAGATGCTCTGTGACGTTGCCAAACCGGGACAGAATTGCTCTGTTCTACTATTCCGACCGTGCAAAACAATTTTTCAGTCACGCAATCTTTGCTTTGAAGTGTTCAACTTGCTTGTTCGAGGGGGTGTCCCTTCTAGGAAACTCCCAAATAGAGTTCGCCCTCCCTCCACAACACGCACCGAAGCCAGCCACATGCCACCGCACCCCGCACAACTTGCTCCTACGCTACTCTAGTCCTTTATTCCCTGGCGTTACCTCCCTCTCTCAATCTTCATCATCATGGAAAGTATTACCAAAGTAGTGGCGTGGTTAATGATTGTTGTATCAGTCATAAGTTCAAGCACTGCATTCACATATCAACCAACAAGTTCTTCAATCTCATGCAAAGTAAGAACACGTCTTTCCATGGCTGGTGGCTGGGGAAATAATCAGGAGCGTGCCGTCTTTGACGAAGAATTCGGTGGTGTCAACGGCTCCCCAATCTACGATTCATATGAAATTGAAGATAGAGGTGAATTTATGCAACGTGTGAATGCTGAAAGAAAGACATTACGGAGGAAAAAGGCAAGTGATTTGCTAGAAGTGGCGAGAATCGCTGGCGTAGAGTTGAAGAAGAAAGAGAAAGATCCAGAGAAGTTGGATATGTTCGATCCGGAAGACATTTCAAGTGACGATGAATACTTGGATGTCTCAATCTAAACATTTGAGCTTATGCAGTGTGAAATATTCCTGAAATTTATAATGTAAAGAATATTACAAAGTCAAGCCAAGCAGGGATACATTATCATGATTTTATACAACTGTGGCAATTTTTTAGAAGTTTCACAAAGTACTCCTAGCGATAATACTTGTTGTTGTTATTCATGCCGCATCTTCGTCAAGAAAGATATTGTGACACACAGCCGTGATCCTCTCTCGGATCATCAACATGAGTGCACTCTTCATAACGGTGTGTAGCAGCTGGACAGAACACCCACGATAAAGGCCTCTCATTCCATCATTTCTAAAAATAGACACTAGCAGTAACGGTAGCGATCGCGGATGTTTCTTTGAGCCTGATTGTTCATTATTTGACTTTGTATGACCACTGCTCGTACGGATTCTACTGCAATGATGTGAATCAGCGTTGATGTCATCATCATCATCATCGAATACATCAGGAGATGACACCATGAGCATAACTTTGGCTCGAATCAACGGATAGGTCATTATTGTTGCAAAGAACTTCGAAATAAGTCCAAATACGAAAGCTTGCCACATTGTTAAGCCCTTCTGTTGCTTGCCTCCTTGATGATGATGTTGTTGTGATGTTCTATGCTGTAACAGTGCACCTTTTAAGTTTTCGAACATTGTATATTGAATAGCAGGATTTGTACAGAGTAATATAGCAGGTAGCAGTCCATTCCAAAGAGATAGAATCGATCGCAATTGTTGCGTTCGTTTCTCATCGTGCTGACCCCTTTCGAATGCTTCCTTTGGAAGATTGGTGTTGAGTGAAAACTTTTTGATGAATCGCTTTTCTTCCTCTCGCGTCTTGTGGGCATCTCCATTGATCAACTTTGTTCTTGCAACAATAGATTGTATTTGCTGTTCTTCTTTATTGGATAGTTCATTATTTCGACCAGCTTGTATCCTTGATGATATTGTGTCAAAAGGTAAAGTAATTGCAGTGTTAATCATTGCCGAGAATGCAGTCAGTATAAGCTTTGCAATTGTAGATGTCTTCTGTTGCAGCCTTTGGTCGTGATGATGAGCATTACCTCTACGGTAAGAGAGATATTTAGTTGTGACAAGCGAGTAGACGTAAAAGTATGTAAAGCTGGAAACTATTGTGTGGGCAATTTTATGATGCAACCCTCGAAATAAATCCGCTACTGACATCATACATCGTTTCTTTTGCATAGAAGAAGATGATCGATGCCGCGATTCATCGTCGTCGTCATCATCGCCAGCTGCGGCCTGCAGACTTGTTTTGTAGACATCTACGGGGTAAAAGCAAAGCATGCTGAAAAGAGATCCGACTACACCAGCTGTGGCATCAGCTAGTGCTCTCTTTCGATGTGATGACCGTGTGGAGCTCATATTTACTGTTTTAGCACTATCATACTGTATTCTTTACACCCATAATAATAAGATCATCCGATCAACGGCCACAAACGATATTGAGCTTCACAACAACAACAACATAATATTATTGCTCTCAAGTTTTCTCGATTCTCGCTCTTACCTCTTGCTCCTTTGTTGTTTTGTTTTATCCTCCACAATCCACAAGTAAGTAAGCACTTCCCTTCCCTGCACAGATGATATCAGTAGGGATTAGGGATGGACTCTACAACCTGCTCCAGCTCTGATACCTGTGCTGCTGCTGTCGGCAATTCATCTTTATCCTCTCTTGATCTTGTTATCTACGGAACATCAGGCTTGGTCGCTATGGGTCTCTCAACTATAATCGCTCTTCAACTAGACGCTGTATCACGATTGTTCCTCTCTCCGAAGAGCTTGCTAGCAAAACGTCGGCGTGAATACAAATATGCATTGGAACAGGGCAACGAATACACTGCGCTCATGATCAGACAACACGTAGGCGGAGGCAAGGGGTTGTATCTGCCAAAAACAGAATCTATTGTTTGGGAGAAAATAAGCAAAACCGATTCGGAGGGAATGACTGAATTGATATCCGGGATGCTGGATTCAGAGAAGGCAACACCAGTTATAGTTGCAATTGAGCAGGACATAGAAGATGATAACAACCCAAACGAGTATTATTTGTTCCTGGCCTTCCCTCCAGAATCGAAGAGTGCAGGTGTATCCACACCTGTAGCAGCAACAGTGTACCGAAGGGTTCGTGTCCCACTCATTTCATTTTGTGACAAGTTAGCTGAAGCATTCAGAAAACAAATGACAAGTACAGCTCTTTGCTTTACCGCGGATGCAAATTGTGGATTGGGAACTGATATGCTCACGGGTGTGGTCAAGGATTGCGACCATGGAGTTGTAAGTTTGTTATTGCATCTTTTGATGTTTTGTGGTGATGCTACACTGGTTTATTCATTGCCTAGCATTCTTTCCTTTTTAACAGGCTACAATAGCAAATCCTGCTTGGATGACAACTTTGGCCCTAATTGTATCGAACAATACTCAAAACATCACCACAACACAATTCGAAACTATCATCTTTGCTCTCTGCCGTCTGGATGCATTTCGTGTGAGAGAATCTGTTGGTGTAAGTCGCACCGTTCTTTTTGCATTGCCGGGACAATCATGTGTTCCACTGCTGCTCCCATTGGTTCAAAAGGTCTTTGTTCATGAACGCCACCTCTTTGTATATGATGGATGTTGCCACTCTGTGGAGTATGGTTTAGGATTGATAAAGAAGTATGGGTCTTCATATCGTCAGAAAGCCTCAAAAGAGGAATGGGCACTCGTATCTGAAACACCTGGGGTTACTTCAGCGGTCTATCCAATGGCACCGTTGCGTCACAATCGAGCATTGCCGGAAACGTTGGCAAAGCTGAATAGCTCACAAGCTTCCATTGTAGAAGCATGGATGGCGAGTGTCAACGTGTTTTTAGATATGAAAGCAAAGGAAAAGAAGAATTTCTACACACCATTTGTATGTCGTCTTGGATTCTTGATGAAAAGGTCTGGAATTGGCAATGGAGATGGTAGTGATTTGAGTGAGTTGGCCCTGAAGAATGTCCTTGAGTTTATCACAGGATCAAAGTCGCGTGCTCTTCCAGATAAGGTGATGGACTCAGCGAAAACTTCTCTAAAGAGGAAACGTGAAGATGCCGAAAAAGAATTTTTTGCGTCGAATAAGCTCACGTCAGATGAAAGGACGCTGGTAGAAAAGTGTGTTTTCACACACAAGAGTATTTTGATTGGTGAAAAAACACTTCTTGATACAGTTCAACCTAAAGAGGATTGGTCACTGAAAGCAGCCAAGAAATTAAAGAGCTGCCTCTGCTGCCTACCCGGAGAAGGAGAAGAGGAAGACGATGATGAAGATGACGACGTTGAGGGCGAAGCCAATGTTATGGAAAGTACAAAGAGCGACACAGACATATCTCAACCAAGCAACTCATCTAAAGGAGGTAGCAGGTCAAAATACGTTGACGGCAAAGCGGGGTTCGCCTTTGACCCAAACATGTTTAGTAAAAAATAGATTTACCCGAGCTGACAAGAACCACAGGAAGATAACTTCCACTAAACCACAATCATACTTCTTATTAGATGTCATTGTCATTGAAAAGAGAGAGGACTACTCTACTCGCAAAGTGTCTGACCGCGAGCCACCTTGATGTCAACAAGAAGAAATCCCCCCCTCCTCCGCTCAGAATCGCAAACTCAAAAATAAATACCCCCTTTGTCTGTCAACGAAATGAAGTAAAGCTCTGCTAACTTACCTATTAGTAAGTAATATTCCCCATAAAAGGTGAGCCTCTAACCTCTAACTCACAAATGTGGGGGTATCAACTCAGACCAGTCCTCCGTCCGGCCTCCGTCCTCAAGTGCAATGGTAATACATGGTACATCATCTACAACCTATCAGACAACAACCATACTTACAGCCACAACAATCAACAGCGGCAGCACAACTGCGTGGAGAGGAGTTGAGACGGTCTTTCGATTGCAATCCACTTCTGCTCGATCTCTTTAACCAACAATAATTGCGCGGGCGAGGCTCTACTCAGCATCAGGGGGATATTTTTTTACATCAACAATCAAAATTGTTTTGCAACTCACATTTTCCGTACCATACCAACTCAAAGAAATCAGTACAAATTTAGCAATCTCCAACATAATAACAATGTCACAAGCCGGGGATAACAATAACGGAGCCAAGAAGCCTGATTTTGGAGAGACTTTTCTCGGCTCTGCAGGTTCAGATGCGCCGCCGACGGATCAAGCCCCACAAGCATTAGATCACTTCAAGCGCGGTTATAGCGAACGGGCACACAATAGAGAGAAAGATATGTCAGGTTTTACTAACCCCGACAAGCCTCCCATGGGGGGTGGGGGAGGACCCCAGAAATGGCAGCCTCCTGCTGGCGTGAAGCCTAATGGCGGCGGGGGTGAGAGGCCTAACAACCAGTACCAACCTCGCCCACATCAACAACAGCGAAATTACAACAGTTACAACAACAATTACAACAAGTATGACGACAAACAATACACGCGCAGCTGTACGTATTTACCACCTTACAAAACTTGCTCTCTGTCTCTCTTTTCCGCATGTGAATTAACTCTCTGTCGGGACGACCTCTTTTCCTTACACTCTTTATACCTCACAACATTTTACAATATATTATACAGACAACAAATATGATGACCGGCGTGACAGCTACAACAATAACCGTTACAACAAGGGGAACGGGGGATTCTCCATGGAGGATGTCGTAGATCGCCTTTGCAATCCCCGAGCCAATGTCTTCGAAGAGATGGACCGCGCAAGACAATCCTCTCCTGAATCATTCCAGTCTGGACGTGCCATCACTGCCATCTTGTCCCAGCTAGGCAGGAGGCGGCAAATGGGTGTGGCCATGCAAGTTTGGCGGTGGATGGACAACGCCCAAGGAATCACACGCAATGTGTATCATTACAATGCCCTCATCAACGTTTGCGAGAAGATCAAGGATTGGAAAATGGCTTTGGACTTAATGAGGCAAATGGATGAAGAACGCGTTACCAAGAATGAGATTACTTATTCAAGTGCAATCAGTGCGTGTGAAAAGGGAGGAAATTGGAGGACGGCATTAGATTTGTTAAAAACAATGAAGGACAAAGGGATTATGCCCACAGCAATCGCCTACAATGCAGCAATATCTGCTTGCGAAAAGGGACTGAATCCCAGTAAAGCCCTGGAAATATTCGACGAGATGAAACGAGAAGGTGTGCGTCCTACAGTGGTTACCTTTTCTGCCCTCATCTCTGCATGTGAGAAGGGTCAACAATGGAAACTTGCTCTCCAAGTTTTGGAAGAAATGAAGGCAACCTTTGGTCCCAATGTGATTGCCTATTCCGCTGCCATTTCTGCGTTATCCAAGGGACAGCAGTGGGAGAAGGCATGGGAACTCTTCTGTGAGATTGAGCAGTCTGGGGAGAAGCTAAGTGTTGTGACTTACAATGCCACTATGACCGCTCTTGAGAAGGGTCTCCAATGGGAGCGCGCTCTTGATTTATTCGACGAAATGAAGTACAAGAATATGCCTGTGACCGTTGTATCCTACGGCAGTGCCATATCTGCATGTGAAAAGGGTTACCAATGGCGGCAGTGCCTCGAGTATTTGGACGAAATGACAGAACGTAAAATCTCCAAAAATGTCATTATTTTTGGTGCTGCCATGTCTTGCATGGAGAAATCTCACAGAGCTGACATTGCCTTCCAATTGATGGATCGAATGAAACTAGAACGAGTTCGCCCTAATGTCCATATCTACAATTCAGTCATTTCAGCATGCGCAAGGTGTAAATTATGGAAGAAGGGCTTTGAGTTGTTCAAGGAGATGGATGAAGTGGGTGTAAAGCGTGATGTGGTAACGTACAATGCAGTTTTAGGTGAGTTCTTTTTAATCAATATTTCTGTGACCGATATATGTTTGTCAAATAATCAATAAACTCATCATATGCCTTATTTGCAAATTGCTGATAGATGCCGTTTGTTCTCAGGTTGATCTTGCTGAAGATATCTTTAATGAGGGTGTCAAAAGGGGTTTTTATGCCAAAGTCTCCCGTCTTGGCACACAATGGCTCGAGCTTGACCTGCACTTTCTGTCTCTCGGGGGAGGCGAGACAGCTCTTCGCTGGTGGTTCGAAAAATGCCTCGTACCCTACCTTGGAGACTCAAAAGAGCTTTCTTCAGTGAGAAGCATTGATATTGTGACAGGGTATGGAAAAACTCGTGCTAGAGGAGCACGTAGAGGTGATGACAGTATGAGAAAGCGTGTCCGTGCTATGCTCTCTTTCATGAATGTCACAGAACTTGAGCAACCCAACTTGGGTCGCATCCATATTGATAAGCAGGCGCTGATTAAAGAAGTCGAGAGAAATGGAGGAAAAATCGTATTTGATGCGCAAGGCTATGAACAATACAAGCTCCAAGAGGGTCTCGATGAACCATACACCGAAGCCCCCCAATTTGTGAGACCTCGTGAAGGTGCTATGCACGATAGAAACGAGAGAGATATTCAGCAGCAAGGTGGACCTCGTCCCAGTAACGGCGGTCAATTTGGCGATGGGTACCATGGCAATCGTAACAGTAACAGTCAACAACATCGCTCTGAGCGCTTCGAGCCGCCTCCACAAAATCGGTTTGAACCACCACCAAGGCACGGTGGCGGAGGCGGTGGCGACAGAGATTACAGAAACAACAATGACAGGCAAAGTTACTCGGAGCCAAACTATCAATCCCAAAACTACAATGATGGTAGGAACAATCAGTACGATGAATGGCAAGGGAGAGGTCCAAACCCTCGCTTCGAGCCCCCGGCGCGACAGATGCACTCTGGTCAGCAGAACAACCAAGACTACAACAGAAAACGGCCTTACCAAGACTTCCGCGATGATAGCCGCCAAGGAATGTATAACAATGAAGGAGGTAGTGTTGGCGGTAGTTACAATGGCGGCAATAGTTATGAAGGCAACAATAACTACGGGGACAGAAGAGAGTACAACGACCAATCACCCAACAAGAGATTCAGGTAACAAGGTGAAAGTACCTGGAATATGGCTATCAGAAGACAAATGCCTAACTTAAGTGGCAATAGAGGACAGAATGCATAACCCTTTCTTCATTCAGTCAAATTAAAGTCATTGAATGAATAAATTAACATTATCGACGTCAAGGTATAACATTATACATAATCTAATCCGCCTTGAGTCCATCAGGACCCATTAAGTTGTGGTAAGCTTCAGAACCTGTGGCATCACAGTAGCCTCTATACAGGTCAGGATCCATCACTCCTTGTCGTTTTTCCATAACCCTGTTGATTGTCCTTTGATTCCAATAAAATGAACGCTGATTATTCAGACGAACTTCTTCATAATCGCCGCTTATCTCATCAGGGTCAGCAGGAGGAAGCATCCACCAATCTTCCAATTCCCTTCGGACGCCATACCACTCACTCAATAATCCTAAACAAGTCTCCAACGCCACCGTACCAGGCAATCCAATAGAACAATCCCATGGCTTCTTGCAAAAGGTAAAATGTGCAGTTATGCTATCCTTAGGATGCGTCCGCTGGCAATCAGTATCACTGCAGTCTTTTCGGCCATCGCGACATCTTTTTGTATCCCCAAAGCCCATAACTTTTGGATCTATTGGTGTTGCTCGAGGGAACTTGTACGTGGATTGTCTCGGATTGTCGGCCATCTGATTGAAAACACAACGATCCAGCTCCAACTCATTGTGCTCTCCTGGGGGTGCGATATCTTCATAGTAATATGGGAGTATTCCCTGAAATGTCAGGTCGCCGTAAAAATTGCCGTGTCTACCTCCCCATCCAGTGCGTGGATTTAACGCGAATTCTCCGCGTTGAAGAATCTTCCGATATCTTTCCAACACTGCCAGCGAAGGACGCACAGCTAAGAACCCACCCTGATAGCCAACGGGAGAGTTAAGCGTGGGATGTTTGACTGAATTGTAGTCTCGCGTAAATGCCGCATCAATAGGTTTGGAGAAATCGACTGGTTTCGAGTGCGGAAGCTTCGCTATCGGTATTGAGGTAGCAGTTTGCTTTCCAAGCATTGCATCAAACAAATCGTCCATGGGACGCAATACTAGTGAATCAAAATCAAAATGCACTGCCAATGGATGCTCAACGAGACCGTAGACATGCAATTTTAACAACTCGTTGTATCCGCAACATCCATCATTGTGCATCATCAAACGAAGTTTATTGGGATGCTCTCCAGGCTTTAGTGCCGTCTCACCAGTCTTGGGTCGTTGAACCCCAACGTAACCGTATCTTTGTAGGTCATCAAAGGTCACTGATGGCTGAGCATCATTCTTATTATACTTAGGGTCAATCTCGAATAGAGGGACCAAAGGGGGGCGATGCAATACAGTCCAGCCAATGCTCTGCATATAGCGCGCACAGTCACCGACTCTGCCCTGAATGTTGGGCGATGCCATTGGATCGACAATAACATAAGCTCTATATCGATATCTTCCTCCCCGACCTCCATATTTCGGCCATGCAGTTGCAGCTGTTTCATAATCAAAATCTGGTAAAGAGGAGGATTGTTCCTGCATCGGTGTCCAGCCCCAACTATTACGTCGAATCGAATGGAGCAAAACTGCTGCACCATCCAGCGATCCCCTTTTCTTTACCGAGCATTTGGTTAATGTTGTTACATAGGCGATTACAGGAGGCAAATCATCACTGTCAGTAGGAGGACTGATTTTTTCTGGTTCAAACCCATTCCAAAATTGTGAGTTGGCATTTGATCTATCAATTGCCTCTTTTACACGCCATCGCTTGTATCCATTTGTCGGCTCATAGGATTGAGATGATTTGTGAGACGAAGTTGGCTGATTCGCTGGTATTGACACTTCATTTCTGTCCTCATCTTGCTGTCGCTGCTGCTCCTGTTGCTTGTTTGATGATAACACCGCCGCCAATCCATCTTGACGTCGTGTCATAGATTGAACACCATGAACTTCCGAATTATTATCAACTTTAATGCTCCTATCTGATTTGAATAATGTTTGATATGCCAGAAACTCTAATTGCACTACTAAGCAAACTAATAAACAAAGTGATGCCGCCCACAGATCAAACTGTTTGAAGTGTCGTCTTCGAGAAGTAGTTTCACTGCTGCCAAAATTATGAAAAGATCTATTGAAAGCACCGTTTAAGCGCGATGATCCATCTGCCACTGATGATGACGATGCTGTCGCCCTCCTGCGATGTATCATCTTAGATTTTACCATGGGCTTGGCTCAGTTGTTGTTTTGAATGGGCTGAGGGTCCGTAAACAGGACATTATCTCATAAATCCCGTGTTCCGCCCGTGTCTTGTTGAGCTCTTGTTGAGCATTTTATGGGTTTTTCATTGGCGATTGCGATGATAGATAAACCTTCTACCTCGCCCTACAACAACACTACCAATCCTCAACCACCACAGTGAGCACCATGTCGAAGAATTTCGACGCGTGGATGTCTCACAATGAGCAACGCTACGGCGCTTCGCCATCGGCTGCCTCTCACCGTGGCGACGATGCCATGAGTTATGTGTCAAGACAGAAACATGACAATTATGCCAATGTCGTCATGGAAATGAAGTCGCAGCAGTTGAATTTTAATCAGCGGGCGGATTTTGACGATTTTGATGATGGCTTTGGCTTTTCTTCAAATAATAATCAGTTTCGGCAGCCGCCGCAGCAGCAGCAGGGGCGGCCGCAGTCGAGACAGCCTTCTCCTTCGACTTGGGAGATGAGTAATAATCATTTTGAAACATTTGATAATTCTCATTTCCAACAGTCTCAACAGCAGCAGCAACGACAACAATATTACAACGATAGATTGGTTAGTGCACCTTCTCCTCCAGCTGACTATTCCAATACTAATTCTTCTTCTTTTTCAGCGCAAATGAGAAGCAGAGGGAGATCAAGGCCTCGAGGCAGGGACGAAGGTATTAATAATTATAACCAAACTAAATCCCAGCCAAGGCGACAAGGAAGGACACTGTATCGGGAGCACAATGATACAAATGGTTCTTCTCATCAACGATCAAAATCAACTATAAGGAGGACTGCAGATAGGACTCAGGCGCTGGCTAAATTGAATACTGATGACGATGATAACGCTAGTGATGTTTGGTCATCATTCGAGGGATCTGGGTCTTGGGCAGCTGCAGGGAGTCGACTTGCTTATTCTGGGCTACGTCATCAACAGCAGCAGCAGCGGCAACAACAACAACAACAACAACACGAGTATGCACCATATCCTCAAAATANGTTGTTGCGGAAACGAAGTGTTATCATTCGTAGCAACAACAACAACAACAGCAACAACAATTGGAATCACAACTACAATCAATTTCTTCTTCTTCTCAAGCGTCGCCTTCTTTCAAAAGGACAGGTTCAATGAATTCAATTAATTCATCCGAAATTGATCATGAGGTAAACATGGCAATGAGTGAATTAAAATTGACCGGGGTGGATATGGCAAACTTTTTCAACGTCAGTAATAATAATCAGTCCCCTTTGTCGTTAGGAAAGAAAGGTCGTACAAGTCCTATAACTGTAGGCACCAAATCATTGACACTGGACTCATCTAGTAACAATAATGTCAGCAACAGTGGCATTGGTATCACGAGTGAAGGAGGCAGAGGGTTGGTTGTGTCAAATACTATTTCGGTCGATCATCATTCCGAATCTAGTTCGCTGACAAATGATACGTCTGATTGGCAAGGTGGTCAAGGAGCAAGCAATAACATTTTCAAAGATTCCAGAGGGAGTACATTTCACAAGTCTAAAAGAATTGTCCGGCCTAATGAGTTGCAGGATGTCAATCGGCAATCACAACAAAGTCAGGAAGAACCACAGCCCAGGTCTCCATCTGTGAAGGATCGCATTTCTCAATACAAAACTGCTACATCTACTTCACCACAATTTATCCCTGGTTCTCCACCCAACAAGCTTGCTCAAATTCTGAAGAATGCTAATGATGAGCCATATTCTGATCGGCAACAACAGCAACATCATGAGCAATCGCTGCCACCACTGTCGCCTCAGGTTAACAAAGTTAAGAATTCTCCATTCCGTCAAAAAGATGAGGAGTGTACGGTAAGAGGGTTTCGGTCTGGTGGTGGCAAATACGTTGAAGGCAATAATATAACGCCCCCCTCCAGCCCTAGCGCCGTCAAAGTGCAAAAGAAATATAATAACCCTAATTCGCCATTGGCGTCATCATCTGCACCCGCTGATGAGGGATCGTCTCCAAATCCATTCTTATCGCAAGCGAAGCTCCGGAAGACTGGAGTATCTCTAACAGATAATCAACAACAGAAAGAGACAAATGAAGTCAATGAGGTGTCCATTTCATCACCTCAGACTCCAAAGAAGGATGTTGCGGTGCTTATAAAAGAGAGGATTGCTGCCGCTAAGAAGGATCAAAGTCCAAATACTGAAGCAACTTCACCAAATGAGCGGAGATCGAACTTCGATGCACTTCGAGAAAACTTCACTAAAGAGTCATCCCCACCTAAAAACTCTCCTCTTCGCAGAGAGGA
Source organism: Mediolabrus comicus (assembly GCA_036940125.1). NCBI lineage: Eukaryota > Bacillariophyta > Thalassiosirophyceae > Thalassiosirales > Thalassiosiraceae > Mediolabrus > Mediolabrus comicus. The sequence continues at coordinate 14,410 of JALLBI010000036.1, forward strand.
ATCTGAGTCAACGCAACCGAACTCAGACCCAAGAGCTGCATTAATGGCGATGATTAAACAGAGAGCAAATCCTGAGCCGGAGGAAACAGATAGCAGCAAAAGTGATGTTAGACAAAATCTATCTAGTTTGTTAGCGAATAGAGGGGGGCAAAGCAAAGACGAAATATCTGATGCCGCTAGTAGTGGTAAACCTTCACTCAAAAATGACCCAAAATATGCAAAGTACATGAAAATGTTGAAAGTTGGCATGCCATTGCCTGTAGTGCAGCATGCCATGACACGTGATGGTCTCGATCCTTCCGTTTTAGAAGGGGATCACAACAAACCTGCCCAAGAAGCAAAACCAGCGGGAGTTCCACTTAAGGAAGACCCGGCGTATGCGAAATATTTCAAGATGCTAAAACTTGGGCTTCCAATGGGTGCGGTGAAGAATGCCATGGAAAGAGATGGTGTGGATAGTTCACTAATGGACGGTGATCACAATGCTCCTGCTTCGGCATCAAAACCCGATGGGTCTTCAGCAAAAAAACGTGAAAAGGATACTCATCGTCGTACACGGCTGCATTGGGAAGCAATAGGAGAAGTCAATTCCAACTCAGTTTGGGCTGCTTTAGCTGCAGATGAAGAGATAGAACAACTTGAAATCGACGAAACTGAGTTCACTAAATTGTTTCAGGCCGAGATCAAGGCTACCCCGACTGCAGCTCAATCTGCCAATGGTGGCTCTTCGTCCCGAAATGTGGTACAAGTCATCGATCCAAAGAGGGCCAACAATGGTGGTATCATTCTTGCCCGACTTCGAATGAGCTATGATGATATGGCAAAAGTCGTAGACAATGTTGATGAAACCAAAATGACTGCTAATCAAGTCCAAGGGATCATTGAGTACATGCCAACGCCTACAGAGAGGAAAGCCCTCCGTGAATACATGAAAACAAGCCAAGGCGGTTCAGAAGAAAAATTTGAGAAACTGTGTGAATGTGAAAAGTTCATGGTCGCGATGATTTCTGTCAAACAGTCCAAAATGAAGTTGCGAGCTCTTTTGTTCAAGCTGCAGTTTCGTGGTTGTATCCAAGACTTGGCTCATGACGTCTTTTCTGTTGAAAAAGCTTGCGATGAATTAAGCAATTCTGTGAGATTGAGGAAGTTATTTGGAATTGTATTGAATATTGGAAACCGCTTGAATACAGCTGGTCCCAGTGAAAAGAGAAAGGCTAGTGCATTCTCCATTCAATCATTACTGAAGCTGAATCAAGCAAAAGCATTCGACAATAAGACGACCTTCTTGCAGTATGTTGTACTTGTGGTTCAACGAAACAACGAGAAATTGCTCGACTTCAAGGACGATCTTCCAACAGTAGCCAAGGCTGATAAGATCTATTGGGACCAATGTATAAATGAACTTGAAGAGATGGAAACACAGCTCGAGATTGTTCGCAAACTGGCGTTGCACGAGGCCAACCAGAAGAAGAACATTTATGCTCTCCCAAAGAAAAAAGACTCCCAAGATGACTACGATTCAGATAACCTTAACATCGATGAAGATATGTCTCTTGAGGAGGAGGTAGGTTTATTGCGATCTACTAAGATTGGTATGTTTGCATTGGGGGCTATCAAAAAAGTTTCACAGCTGCGTGAACGAGTAGAAATAGCAAAAGACAAGTTTTCCCGACTGCTGGAGTACTTTGGTGAACATGGCGACGCGAAGATGGACGTTCATGAATTGTTCGCTATCATTAACACATTTTGCCGAAATTTTGACGATGCCCGTGAAGTTGTGGAAAAGGCGGAACAAGCAAAGGTGAGATAGATAATGGCAACAAACTGTGTCTGCTGTAATCGTAACATTGTCCTCTAACATCACATGCATTCTGTAAATCTTATATATTCAGAGACGAGCGGAAAAGAAAGAGAGTAATACGACAAGTCAAAAGTTGAAGACAATCGAAGAAAGCTCGTCTCTGAATATATAATATTTACAGAATGCATGTGATGTTAGAGGACAATGTTACGATTACNCTAACTTCCCTGAGGACGAAATGAATATGTCAGGGGAGAAGTCGGGACGAAAAAGTATAATAGATGAGCAGCAACAACTGGAAAATGAAAGAATCGAGAAAGAACGACACGATTTGGAACAACAGGCAAGAGTTAACGAGGAGAAAGAGAGACATGAACGGGAACGGCTTGCTATGGAACAACAGGCTAGAATCTTCAAAGAAGAGCAACTACGGCTGGAAAAAGAACGTCACGAACGTTACGCTATGGAGCAACAGGCAAAGGAAGCTGCTGTCGCCGCCGCCGCTGCTAAAAGGCAGGCGCAAGAAGAACAATTGCAAACGGAGCGCCTTCAAAATGAGCGCTATGCGATGGAAGAAAATGCGATAGAGGTGGAATTCCACTCAAGCAATGCTTCATCATCGATACCTCAAGTGTCACCGAAAGAAACAAGACAAGAAACGCGTCGGGAAATAATGAACCGGAGGCGAAGGCGTATGAACTCCACCGCCGCATCTTCAACCCCACCATCACGAGTGGAGAAAACTAATTCAGAAACGGTAACTCAAGTATCCAATGATCAACAGTCATCGAATCCTTCTGCAAGAGCAGCTGCGAGGGACAGATATGCAAGGCACAAAAGGATGAAAGCCCAAGCCCAACAGCAACGCCACACTGTCAATGCCAACAAGAACGATGGGGGTAACCGAACATTCTCGTGCTGAGAGGGTACTAAGTACTACATTAATCGAGTTCATAACACACTATAATATAATATGTTGTGCAAATTAAAGACCAGGTTGATTAACTTCTCTATCCAGAACTCTCTCCACTCTTTCTCTCTGCCAACGACAATAAGGAAGAGAGAAGCGAAGAATGAGGAGTGTTATCGAGCCCACGCTACGCACAGAGGCCCATCCGGTACAGAGACCCAACAAAAAAAAGAAACGGACACGCCATGCTAGGACTCTGCCGCTCTCCGCTCTAGAGATACTTCTATTGAGAGAGTGAAGCTAGAAAGAAGAAGCGTAGTTATTAGTAACACAAGCTCATCTACTGGACGACGTATTATTGGGGATTCAGGGCGGTAGAAAGTAATACTCAACATGAATGAGTTTGATTTTGATGAAGATCAGGATGCGTGCGAGAAGTTGTCACCAAAAAAATGCTCATCTCCATCTCACAGCAATAGTAGCATCAGTGGTGCTAGCATTAGTGGCCCACTCAGGGGTCGGACAAAGAATCGAAAGATGATACTTTCCGGTGCACAGGCTATCAAGGAGGGGCAAGAGAAGCGGAGAATAGCCGAACAGGAAGCTGCAGCTGCGGCCGCCGTCAAAGCGGCAGCTTCTGCAAAGAATAATAAGAAACGAGCCGCGTCGTCGTCTTCTACTCCGTCCTCTGATAATATCGTGGAGCAAAAGAAACCACAACAATCTTCTCCAGAGAAAAAAGTAGTAATCGCGAAGGGTAGGAGGAGACATAAACACAGCAAGACGGAAAGAAATAACAGCAGCAACGATGCAGGTGCAGATGCAGAGGACTTTTTCCCTCCTGCCAGTCAGAGCAGTGATAGCAAGTCAGTTCGGTTTGCAGAGGGGGCGAATGGAAAGAGAAAAAACAACCCTGTTGAATATGAAACCAATAGTAGCAGTGGAAGAAGCAGCAACTCCTCCCCATCGCGGCGAAAAGAGCGACCTTCGTCATGCCTAAAGACAAAAACCACTTATCCCCCTTCATCGCCCCAAAGAAAAGCTAAAAGTACAAAAGAAACAACACCTCCAACCTCACCGGGTTCTCAATCCTCGGTATCATACTCATCTTTTGCAAAAATTCATGGCAATGGGGCAAGGAAGAAAAGGCACAAACCTAGACGATTCCAACTAGGTTATTCTCCCAATGCTTCCTCCCTCCAACAAGAGTCATCCGTGTATTCTTCATCGCCTTCCTCTACCTCAAAATCTCCCGACAAGACGCAAGTTGTTACACTTGGGAGACCAGTTGGGTATTCTTCTCGTGACTTTGATACTACGCCCGATGCAGCATCTGCAGCTCAAAACGTGGGCAATTATCGCATGCTCATTGATGAATTGTCTTATTTATGTTCGGCAATTCTACAGTGTAGGCAGCAGCAAAGACATCGTATCGGGCTTGCAAAGGCAGAAGCGATATGTAAGCATAATTCGATCACGGCCGGCGCAGCATGTGATATTGGAGAGTTGATTTCTCAATTAGATACTAGGACTGCACTTCTAATGCTCTCATCGTCGAGTGGTCGTAACCATCAAGGGGAGTATAAGAATGGTGCAAAAAGTGTCGGCGCGTTAGGAGCTATTCTGGAAGTTATGGCGTGTGTGCCTCCCGTGTTTGATTGGAGTGATGTTTGCAAGGAGGTGATCATTGGTGCAGAAGTAAATGGGTCAAAGCCTGCCAGTCTGATTGGTCCCAATTCCAGCGGCTTCGACCTTGACAATATAAATCTTGCTGCCGTTGCTATGGCTTCGCAAGCAGAAAAGACAAAGTTTGACGTCGTCGCATCCAAAGCATTGTCCGTAGTCTCTCTCTTTGTGGGGATTGACTGCACTGGATCTAGTCGTGCTGCTGTCACTCCCAGCAGTAAGATTGAACGTAATGTCGTCAAAGGAGCTCTTAATAGTGTGTTGCAGCATCAGCAATCATTACGAGGTATTGCAAGACTCGTCTCGGATGATCCAGTGGTCAATACATACTTGCGGAGCATGGTCAGAAATAAGTCACATTCTATCGCTGGGACAAGTGGAGCAGGTGAAATAAAGCTCTTTGATGATCACTTTGATGAAGGCAGCATTGCTTCGAAGAGTAGCCGCAGTTCAACACTAAGCTCACTCTCTATGAGTAAAACCTCGTCACAGCAAACCGTTGATGAACAGGCTGAGGCGCAAATTAAGAATGTTGATCCCACCAAGGCTGGTAGACACAGAGGCCGCAAGAGAAAGAAGCTAATGGCAATTCGTGAAGATGAAGTCGAAAAGGATTCCGAAATTGCATTGTCTCCGCCAAGTAAGAAATCTTCTGATCAAAGTCAAGTGAAATCAGCATTACTAAGTGGAAGTGGAAAATCTAACTGCCTCGACTTTGCTTCTGAAAGTGACGCCACAAAGCCAACGGCATTTGCCAGCAAGGTGCGATTGAATAGTGTAGAGAAATACACAGAAAAGCTATCGCTGGCTCTGTCACGAGCAAAATTACCTCAGTTGGATTTGAATTTGACTGAGAGTGATGAGTCGGACGATAGCTCGGAATCGACGTGTCAGCACTGTAAGATTTGGGGAATGGACACCATGACACCGCAATCTTGTCCGAGTAAAGCTTGCTTTACTTCATCAAGTCTTGCTATAGATGCTGCAGAGTGTATCATAACAGGCAAAGATAGCTCGTCAGGAGATGACGCTGATGCAGATATGCATGATGACGATGGTGATAGCGACGATGATGACTTTCTTGGGGATCAAAACGCTGCAAATGACGACATCGCTTCCAAAAATCCAATATTATTTGCGAATGAAATGCTGCGAAAGAGTGGTTCGCTTCCCGATTACTCCCGTGCATATGCCTCGACTCTTGCGGCTATTCTTCTTGCTTACAAACCCAATACTGGAGATAACAGTGAAGCGAGGGCAATACCGTGCCGTAAATGCATTTCGTATCTCCAGAGACGCGCTTCCTCGCTCTCTGGTATAATTGACAGCCTATGTTGTCTTTCACCCAAAGTGTCTGTTGTCTTAAGCTGTCCCGAGACGTTTCTGATACCTGGGCTACTGAAATTGATTGGTGATTTATCCTTCGGGGATTTAGGCACAGCTACAAATAGTGCCAGAGAGGAAGTCTTGACATCTTTGAAAACTCTTACTAGCCTCACGCATGAGAACTCAGTTGCGTGTGAACAACTTGTAACGCCCTTCCATTGGGAATACTCTCTACCAATATCAGCTAATGACGTGATGGTTGAATCGGATAAAACCACTTCTGCCACAGGCGTCTCTATCATATTTACTCACTTACTCAATACAGTATCAAAACAGCATCGGAAACCAATAACTACGCATGATGAAGATGACGGCAACAAATCGAATGAGAAATATTCGTATGACACTACGATCTTTTGTCTCAATATTCTCACAAATATTATTGAAACGGCACCACAAACTGCAAAGCATATGATTGAAAACATCGTTATAACAAATGAGGAGATGGACGCAATTTCCTGGTTGACACGTTGGGTTGTATCCACGACATCGGGCTTTCAAAAATCTGTCATGAAAGGAAGTTTCGGCTCTGATGACAAAGAACACTCGTCCGACGGTGACGAGTTGCAAGCTGGTGAGGAAGGAAATTTAGTCACGGCAGGCAATGGGTTCGTTCTCCTTGCATATCTTATGTTAGAGGATGAAACGTCGTCGTCTTCCTCCTTGAGTATTCGCGATAAAGTCGTCAAAGAGCTCCCAATCGATGAGAGTGGTGCTTCTGGCGGTATTCAATACATGATTAAAACGTTGAAAGCTTTCTGCAATTTCTATCACTATTCTGTGGGAGATCTCAGCGTGGCGGTCATTGCTCCTATTGTGAAGCTTATTTCAGGACTTGAAAAATTAGATGTTATTGAACAGCGAAAGTCGTGGCTCTGAATCAACATAATTCATTTTTAATGGCATTAGATACAACATAATATATAGCTCTTGTGCATAACTGAATTGGGGGTCTATCGTCTCATAAATGGCAGCCAAACTACCTGACTTTCTCCATTATCTAATGCTTCGTTCTCCTGTGAGAGCGGGACATTATCATCATCGAAACCTTCCTGCCTCCCCTTCCCAATGTCAGCGTCGGCACGAATAGTGAATTGAGTTTCTACTTCCGGAGAATATCCCTCAGACTCCTCTGACTGCTGAGATAATTGACTCTGGCTCAGTGGTGTTCGATCTCTTTTCCCACGGCGACGGCGCGAAGATAATGATGACGTAGTAGTACCAACAGTGGGTGTGCTCTGAAGGGTGTGGAGCGCCGACTTGAATCGTTTGGTCGAATCATTGTTCACTGGTGAAGCTTGAGGACCCTTGCGCTCACGCTTACCACGGTGAGGGGATGGGTATGCTGTTTTGGCATCATAATCGTCGTCGCTATTCCGTGATGTTGTTGTCTGTATCACGTCTTCTTTCGCAGCTACTGGATCTGCACGAACGTTTTCATTGGACTCATTAGTCGTCGAAGATCCCACTGGACCATCACTGCTTTTCATTTCTTCTTTCTTGATTGTTGACATTTGAGGAGGTAGACATGTTGTTTCATCGTCATCGTTGTCAATGTCAAAATTAGCAGTGTCATCCTCCTCATCATCATCACTCTTGGGTTCTAACTTGGTTGTGGATGTTCTTAGAGCAACTTTATCTGAAGGAGCTTCTTCCTTTTCCAAGGTGGTTGTATCCAGAGAATATCTCACGGTAAGATCCCTACTATTCCTTTCCTCCTTCTTGTTATTTCCCATCTTATCTTCTAATCGGGTAGCCAAAAACTTGTCCTCGCAGCCCTCCTCGTAACCGTATCTCATACAATGATATAGCCAATCTAACGTAACTACATGTAACCCCCACTCTTGTGCCTTGACATACTTGGCACCTCCAAAAACGACATTGTGATTGTTATTCTCATCATTCACCGAAGTACAGCATATCAAATGTGTATTCTTCGCTTTCAAATTATCAGTATACTCTGCACCAAGAGAACGTAGCATCCATATAATTCCGTAGCGTGATGCATCAACAAAGCCTGTAACGCTGACAAGGAACTTCGTCTCTTTTGGGAATAGTCGAAGGTGATAACTTTGGGGCTGAAATAATGTTGGATATTGCGTCGGATTGTACACATATCCCTCTTGGATACAAGATGTAATCCAGATAGGACTGACAGGTTCAATCACAGATGACAAGTCTGTCTTGTCGGCCCCATTTGTTGGCAACAGTGATTGTTGTAGTGATTTTGTTAGCTCTCCAAGCAATGGGTGATACTTCGAATGATGCAAGTTGGAATGACCTCCCGACGACACTACAAAATATCTTCTCTTGTCGTTGCTATTCTCAATACTTTCACTTTCATTATTATTGTCGTTGTGAGTCTTTCGTCTTCTTCGTTGAATAGCCTGTTGTTGTTGCTGCTGCTGCTGTTGTCGTTTCCTAGCAAGATCTTTCTTGATAGCTTCCAATATGCGCTTTGAAAGGATCAATCCACCGGCATTGGTAATGGTATTCTCCATATCCTCTTGTGTGTATTCCAAACATGTACCACTTGATAATGATGATGGCAATTGTTGTGGACGAATGACAACAAAGATATCTCCCTGAAATATGGTAGATTGCTTGTATTTCATTTTTGACGAAGACTTGTCGTTTGGCAATGCTACTTTTGACTTCCGTTTAGTATTGTTGTCATCCACTATCATTACGGACTTGCGCTTCTTTGATGGTCCCGGTAGCATTGGGATAGGTATTGGCGGTGGAGATGGGAATGACGAAGGAAAGTCTAATACCATTCCATGATGAAGACAGGCGAGTATCCACCGTGGCGTAACGGCAACGGGTCCCCGTGGATGGTACTGACAGTATACTCGTGCTTCTTGAAACATGTGTGTTCGCTCTTGATGACGATGGTGCAACTGTTGTTGTTGTTGATTGAAATCATCACAATATTCAATGTTGTCAACATCATCATTGATAAGTACAATTGTTGTCAGTTCATTTGGTTCCCAGTAGATGACACCGCCAGCATTCCTTACAAGTGTTGATAATTTGGCATGTAACCGTTTATGTTTGTCTATGTTGTTGTTGCTGTTGTTGCTTTTAGTTGTGACAACACCACCTCCTTCAATATTATTAATGGCATTATTGATGGTATTGTCAGAGCCATTCTTATTACTAGTAGCAGTAGTAGTATTAGCAGCAGTTGCATTGTTGCTGTCCATGTGAAACCCCACAAGTAGGAATGAGTGCATTGAAAATATTTGTTCTTGTTGTACTCCATATGGATCATTTTGTTGCTGTTGACGTATGAACCAATCACATGCCTCTTCGAGTGTTGCATTCTTGTCAATCTCTGAAGGTAGTGATCTAGATTTTAGCTTGATTTGTGCGTTGTAAGCATCATCATTAACACCATCATCATCATTATCAACATTATAATAATCATCAGCAGCGCTGGTGTTGTTGTTATCATTGATGGTTGTAAAATGATGGTCACCATTGTGATGATGATTATTTTCATGTTGGTCACCCAATTTCATTTGCTTCAATCGATACAAGTTTTCATCCACATGTCTCCCCTCATTGGCACAGGCCTCAATCCAGGCACTTGTAACAATTTTGAGCGACTTGGCCCACCGTCTTGTCATGTCATCATCATCCCGTTCATCGTCGGCAAGGATTTGCTGTACCCATCCGTACTTTACCGACCCTTCAGTGTCATCAATAACTAAATGGGTAACCACCGCTGGATCCAACACACCGCTGTGCTCCCCGCCAAGATGTGCTATGATGGCGTGGAGCTCCGCCTTGTGGTCCGAATCTAGACCTGAGAGACATGCTGTCACTCCGCTGAGGACTTTCACTTTACCGCTGCTCTGATTATTATTGTTGTTTTTGCTGTTGTAGGAAGAGCGGCGTCGATGAAAAGAGTGACGAGATCGGCCATTGCTTGTCACGTTCATCTTGGCGGCTATCTTGTGAAAATTGAAACTAAATAACTGGCTGCATGCCCACCACCTTGTTTGCAAATACGACGCTGCTATCTGACCAAAGTAATCAGTCCTCCAACTCCAACATACTTAACCAACTCACCAACACACACAACAATGACAACTAAAACCAAAACCCTCATGAAACGACGAGCTTAGAGTACTAATATGTACTAGTATGTAAGTGAAAGTGGTATTATTACCTTACATCAACTTGTGACCGCGGGTTCCCGCAAAAATTGCTTCTTGAAATAAAGTAGGTAAGAGGT